>JAYEVE010000706.1:0-73668 GCA_036346375.1 Guadua angustifolia
TCTTCGTTGAGCTTTGTTCTAACAATTCTTCTTTGTCTTTCTTGTATAGCTCATTTGTGATGAGATTGCCGAGAAGTCCGGTTGGCGTCATCCTTGGCAATTCCGGCGAGTTGAGAAATAATGTAACCAATGTTTCATATTTCTCCGGAAGAGCTCTAAGCATTTTCTTGACAATGTCAACATCACTCAAGGTCGTACCAAGACCCTTGAGCTCATTAACAATATTGTTTAATCTAAAATACATTTCATTTATACTTTCATGAGGCAACATAATAAAACTTTCATACTTTACTCTAAGCATATGCAATTTAGCTTCCTTAACCGTGGATGTCCCTTCATGAATTTCCGATAATGTATTCCAAATTTCATGTGCGGTTTCTAAATTACTTATGCGATTGAATTCATCCGCATTTAATGCACCAAAGATAGCATTCATAGCTTGAGCATTTAAATGAACATATCTTTCATTTTGTTCCGGGGTTAAAGCGGGATCACCGGTTACAACATAGCCCTCATTTACAATTCTCCATATGTTGGGGTTCATAGCCTTAAGATACACGGTCATGCGAATTTTCCAATATGCATAATTTGTACCATCGAAAAAAGGAGCTTTACCTATCGACACCCCATCACTAGCCATCCTTACTCTTAGGCGGTAAAGCCCTAAATAAGGACTAGTCCTTGCTCTCATACCACTTATAAGATCGAGGATGAGCCTAGAGGGGGGGTGAATAGGCTTTTCTAAAATTTTCTATCACTAAATTCAAGTTTAATGATTGCTAAGAACAAGTGATAAGTTTGCCAAATTTAATACTTGACAATTCTAGTGATCACAATTTAATTTCACTACGCAAGTATATTGATTGCTAAGCAAGTAGCACACAAGAATCAAATTACTAGAATGTCACGAGAGTAAAAACAAGCAAACCACAATTAATGGACAAGAGAATTTTTCCCGTGGTCTCGAAGACTTGCCGGTCTCCCCTACTCCACGTTGAGGTAGCTTGAATTTCTTCAAGCCGGCTCCACTCGCTTGAGCCTTCCCCGATCACTAGAGATAGCTCTTCCTCGCTCCGGGTAGGCGAGCTTCGTGCCTTCACAACCGCCCGGGTCTTCACACAATCTCCTTTGTGAAGATCACCGGAGCCTCACGCCTCCAAGCCGTCTAGGAGGCGGCAACCTCCAAGAGTAACAAACTTGACGTGGGCTTGAACTCAAGAGTGCAATCAATATGGCTCACTAATGCAATGCACTCACTTGTTGCTCTCCAAAACTCAAGAATCAAGAATTCAATGCACAAGAGAGTGGAGAGAGTTGCTAGAGCTTAGAATGTATTCAATGGAGTCACCAACCAGGTCCTAGCACAGGTGAGGGGGTATTTATAACCCCCACCAACTCAAACTAGCCGTTATTTACTCTCACTGCGGATTTTGCGCCATGGCCGGTACTACCGCCCTCTAAGGGCCGGTAGTACCGCACCTGGTCAGAACTATGCTATAACGGGCATTTAATGCTTCGACACGTAGTCGTTCTAAATGATTTTTATATGTGGCGGTATTACGCTCATGGGTGCGGTAGTACCGCACCTGCCGACTGGGAAAAACAATCGCTCTGGAGTATAGCTACCGCCAACTAATGTGCGGTAGTACCGCATTCGCGGTACTACCGCTCTGACCATGCGGTAGTGCCGGCTATGGACGACCTGAAAGAAATGCAGTCTGTTATAAAGCTACCGCCCTTATAAGCCCGGTAGTACCGCACTTGCGGTACTACCGCTCGATACCTGCGGTAGTGCCGGCCTCAGGATTTCCGAAGAAACCAGTAAAAAAACAGTCTCTGGATTTTAACTACCGCCATCTAACATCCGGTAGTACCGCACCTGCGGTACTACCGCTCAACACTAGCGGTAGTGCCGGACTTAACGCAATTTTCAGGATTTTAGTTCTCTCTCGAATGCATGAACTAACAAAAGAACTAATGAGCCATATTATGCACAATTTTCAAGTTTCATGCCCAAATCAAGTCCCTCTTAATAGTACGGCTACTATCCTAAAAATCCGATCTTTTTCCCAACTCCGAGATCGGTGAAAAGACTAGAAAATACTTCTAACTTTTATACCTTCACTTCTTTAGCTTCTTTTGCGCGTACTCCTTCCATCTTTGCACTTGAAACCATCCAACATCTTTCGAGGAATACATTTATCCTGTTTCCAACTTACTTGCACAAACATCGTTAGTCTTTTTCGCGTGATTGTCATTAATTATCAAAACCATAACCACATGGGGGCCTAGATGCTTTCAACTGCTGGTTCAACAGAACAACTGGCACTGATGGGAACTATCACTGCTGGGTTACCTAAGAACCGGTAGTGATAAAACTATCAGTGCTGGGTCAAATATCAACCGGCAGTGATAAAAATTATCAGTGCCAGTTCAAATCTCACCGGGCAGTGATGTAACAATATCATTGCTGGTTTAGATAAGAACTGGCAGTGATGTTGTTACTATCAGTGTCGGGTGGGGTACGACCCGGCATTAATGTGTTATATTAGTGTCGGCTGTTAGACTTCAACCGACATTGATATTCACCATCTGTGTTGCATTAACAAGGAACTGGCAGTGATAGTCCCTGCCCCCCGGTGCATACCATGTGCTGCTGTGGCAGAAATGGCGGTGGAAAATGCTGCCGCGGCAAGGATTGGATAGCGGCTCGGGCACATGTGCGAAGGCCAGGGAGGTCAGGGACGAGCCAAGGGTTGACAAAACAGGCCCACATGGCAGAGGGAGGAGGAGGATAAAAGAAAATGAGTTTTCTGACCATGACATTATAAAATTTTTGAGGAGGATACTGATGACCTGATGATTCTGTTACAGAATTCAATTTTTGAGGAAAATTTTTGAAACTTTTTGAGGAAAATTTTTTAGGAGGATACTGACGAGTTGATGATTCTATTACGGAATTCAATTTTTAGACGATGACATTATAAAATTTTCAGAACTATATCTATCTTAATTATTTTTTATAAACTTCTAACATTGATTCCGTTACTGAATTGAATTGCTTATATTAATAATCAATAGTCCATACAATACAAATTAAAGTATATCATTCCTACAAAATATTTATATTAATATTATTTGTTAAATATCTATAGTATAGTAATAATCAATACTCCATACATTACAAATTGAAGCATGTCCTTCGTACAAAATGTTTATATTACAAATTGAAACTTGACCTTCATACAAAATAAAGCCTATCCTTAATTATACAACTAAGTTACGATCCGACCTTCGTTATGATCGCGGCGTATGTATGTAGCTTTCTCTATGTTTTTCATGAGACCTAGGTCGATGTTCTCACCGAAAGGTGGATGCTCATCGAATTGTTATAGTCTTCCTCGTCGATTACATTCTCAACTCCTATAATCCTTCTTTTTCCTTGAAGAACCATGTGGCGTTCCTTGTCAGCCGGATCCCTTACAAAGAAAATTTATGTAACAACATTAGCAAGTACGAATGGTTCTTCTCTGTATCCGACGTGTTTGAATTCCACAGTAGTAATACCATACTTGTTGATGTTCACGCCCCTAGGTAGCCTGACCTATTGGCACCTAAAGAGGGAGACCTTCAAAGGCCCATAGTAAAGCTCCCAAATCTCTTCTATGAATCCGTAGTACGTCTGCATATTGCCATTGCTGTCATAGGCATCTATACATACCTCGCTATTCTGGTTGGTGCTCTTGTTATCTTGTGCTCTCGTATAAAATGTATATCCATTGATGTCGTATCCTTCAAATGTCAAAATTGTATATGACGGTCCCTTAGCCAACGCTCTCAATTGAGCACACTCTGTCTGCGTATGCATCATGTGTCTAAGCAACCAATCTCCAAAGTTATTTCTGTGCTCTCTCGTGATCGAAACCTCAGATTTAAATGGATTTTTTCTTTGTAGCATGTTCTTTAACATGTTGACATACGGGCCCGCTACAACTGATTGGTGCAGAACTGTAAAATATACTTGCATGAATGAAGCACGATCATTAGTACGGATCGATTTCTAACCTAGTGTCTCTTTCCCTTGTAGCCTCCCCTCGTGGCGAGATATGGGCACACCAATCAGTTTGAGATCTATGTAATCGATGCAGAACTCGATGACCTCCTCGGTTCCCCAACCTTCGGCAATGCATCCTTCCGGTCGATATCAATTATGAACATATTTCTTCACAACCCCGTGAACCTCTCGAAAGGGTACATCAGATGTAGAAATACAGGGCCAAGAAACTGTATCTCTTTCACAATATGAACAATGAGATAGACTATAATATCGAAGAAGGATGGATGGAAGTACATCTCAAGTCGGCATAGAGTGTGGATCACGTCTTACTGCAGCTTATCCAGTTTTAACGGATCGATGACCTTCTATGAAATCGCGTTGAAGAATGAACACAACTTTATAATTGGGTCTCACACTTTCTCTGGCAGACTACCCCTAATTGCAACAGGAAGCATCTGTGTCATCATCACGTGGCAATCATGAGACTTCATGCCAATTAATTTCAAGTCTTTCATTGAGACTAGGCTCTTTATGTTGGTAGAATAACCGGACGGAACTTTGACTCCGTGCAAGCACTCATACACGCTAATTTTCTCATTCTTGCTAAGAGTGTAGCAAGCTGTGGGAAAGTACTTTTTGCCTTTACCTAGGTCTTCGTGATGCAGTTCCTTCATGAGTTTCATATCTTTTAGGTCGATCCGTGCGTTAAGTGTATCTTTTGTTTTGCCAGTTATGTCTAGTAAAATACGAAGCAAGCTGTCACACACGTTCTTCTCTATATGCATGACACTGATCGCATGTCGAACATCTAGGTGTGCCAATAAGGTAGGTCCATAAATACTGATCTCTTTTTCCACAAAAGAGTTGTATCACCGAACTCAGGACTGATGTACTTCCGGCTCCCTTTCCATGGATAATTTTAATATCCTTTATGGCCGCAAATATCTCTTTGCCGTTGCGATGTTGTGAAGTTGAAGCGGTCTCCTTTGTACCGTCAAAAGCTCTCTTGTTGTTGCGATACGGGTGGTCCTTGCGAAGGAACCTATGATGCCGCATATAACACATTTTTTGGCAGTATTTCAGTCACCGACTACCTATATCACCCATGCAATGGACGCATCCATTGAATCCTTTTATAGTCTGGCCCGAAAGGTTACCAAGAGCAGGGTAATCATTGATAGTTACGAATAACAATGCGTGTAGCATGAAATTCTCTCTTTTATACTCATTCTATACCCGTACACCGTCGTTCCACAATACTAGAAGATCTTCAACCAGTGGTTTGAGGTACACATCAATACCTTTTCCAGGTTGCCTTAGCCCTTGGATTAGCAGCGGCATCATGATGTACTTTCGCTTCGTACAAAGCCAAGGAGAAAGGTTGTAGATATATAAAGTCACCGGTCAAGTGCTATGATGACTACTCATATTGCCAAAAGGATTCATCCCATCCATACTGAGCCCGAACATTATATTCCTTATATTGTTTCTTGTATTTTCTATTGATGTTCATCTATTAGGCGGAGTCAGCAGGGTGTCTAAGCATTCCATCCTTCTTACGCTTTTCGGCATGCCATCGCAGCAATTGAGCATGCTTTTTGTTTGCAAAATGACTCTTCAGGCGGGGGATTATAGGGAAATACCACACCACCTTGGCTAGGGGCATTTTCTTCTTACGCTGTGCCTCGATGTCTTCATCGCCACGCTTATACCGAGATGCCTTGCAAATGGGACACGCATCCAAATTTGCAAACTCATTGCGATACAATATGCAATCGTTTGGACATGCGTGCATTTTCTGCACTTCTAGTCCCAACGGGCAAACAACCTGCTTGGCCTGGTACGTAGTTGCTAGCAACACGTTACCCTCTGGAAGGACGTCTCTGAAGAAACCTAACAGCTCTGTGAAACTCTTATTGGACCAACTATTGCTTGCCTTCAACTACAGCAGCGTAAGCACAACATGCACCCTTTTGAGCTCCTCCTTGCAGCCCGGGTACAAAGGTGTTGTAGAATCCTCTACCATACGTTGGAACTTCTGAAAGTCCCTTTCACTCATGAGGTCCTCCTCCCCATCATGCAACATTTGTTCTAGATCATCTTCATAGTTATCAATAAACGTGTCTTCATGGGTGTCGACGAACGTATCTTCGACCATAGATGAGTCGTTGTCTTCATCATCATCAATCAGATGCCCTTCATGTACAATCTCATTTTACTGCGCTCGGTCCAACAGGTATAGGCAGGCTTGAAACCCTTTCGAAGCAAGTGTGCATGGATCGCCTCAAGGTTAGAAAATTGCTTCTCATTCTAGCAATCGACGCATGGGCAACAAATATAATCTATTAGTTTATTTGACTTGTACATCGCAGCAGCGCTCAGAAAACTAGTCACACCATTAAAGTACTCTCTATCGTGACGGTCTGCTTCATACATCCATCTTCGGTCCATCTACAAATATTTATAACAAATCAAATCTCGGTAAATCAATAAGTGGTCACAAATTATTTTATTCATTTAATTTGTTATGTAGTGCTAATTAATAGAGAAATTTTCATTAATTATAAATCTATATCCAAATCTCGATTGTAAAATCAATTAAATAATTGCTATTAGTTATAATGGTTCGTCCAACAAATTTGCATTACTTACAAAAGTATTAAATTAACATACATGAAATAAAGAAACAATTTTACGTAATTAGATTAAACAATAGTTAATTATGAAGTGCTACCACATTTAAATTCAATCTACGTATTAAATGCAATCACTAATTTAGTCTTCTAAGTACTTAAATTCAACCTACATCATAATCTCACCAATCACTGTACATATAAAAGTTGGTAATTTGGAATTTAGTCTCTAGATTAGAGCTTTAATTGTACTTACTATTCAATCAATAATTCTCACAATCTACAACAATATAGAACGTAATATCCAACTAAATAAACTACCAATGAAATGTATGTCTAGATACGAATCTTAGATCACGAATTAGAAACGATTTCACTAAATTTGAGAGCAAAAATTCACCCCCTCTCTACCCCAACCGAGCAAGAACAGAGCTCCTCTCTGTTCTGGACAGGTTGGGGAAGGAAGCCGGGTTATATATAGTGCCACATTATCACTGCTGGCTCTTGCTCTGGAACCGGCAGTAATATATTACTGTCACTTCTATCTCTAAATCCGGCAGTGATATCGCTGTCGTTCGCGCGGGAAATCACGTTATCACTGCCGGTTATCCTGTTGAACCGGTAGTAATACATCACTGCCGGTTCTATCTCTAAATCTGGTAGTGATATTGCTGCCATTCACGCGAAAAAAATATACTATTCTTATCACTGCCGGTTGATTTTCACTGCCAGCTCGCGGAAGAACTAGTATGTAGTGGTGGTAGTGCGTTGATCTCCAGTTTGATTCATTGCCGTGACGAGACCGGCAATGCATAACGTGCATGACTAAGATGGAACAGAATTAGCCAAAAGTACATGAAACATGGGTGAAAATCAAAACTAAAATCGAAGGTGTTTTGTTGTGCAGATAATGCAAAAACCTCTCAGAAAATTAGATGAGACCATTGGGGTTGCAAAAATCGTAGCATTAGATTCGGTCCAATATAGCAGGCCGAAGCAAGTCCATATATTGATTAAGAGATGGGTTCCAATTAATCTCCACAGAGAAAGATTGGACTCCGGTCCAACTCCACAGAGAAAGATTGAACTCCGGTCCAACAACTTTAGACATTACTAAGCCCAGGACCAACGTAAGTGTTTTTCCCCGGAATTTTGAGCTGACTTTTTTTTCAAAAAATAAAAATAGAAGGGAAAAAAGAATTTTGAAGTAAATACTGGTGTAATTCACTCGAAAAGTTGTTAACACAGTATAACTCGAGGAAAAATCAAACCCGTGACTTCTCGTATAACACAAAATAATCTTACACTACTACAGCGAGGCTTATATCAGACACACGATCACAGACGATTTTGAAAAACCGTCTGTGATATGGAACATCACAGATGGTTATGTACTCAAACCGTCAGTGTTTATATCACAGACGGTTTTATATTACAGCCGTCTGTGATGCAAGAAATATCACAGACGGTTTCTAAATATAACCGTCTGTGATGGCTACAGTATTCATTACGAGCGGTTTCTAAGTAAAACTGTCAAAATCACTGAAAGGTTATATAACACATCCGTCGTAATATCTACAAGAGTCATTACTGCATCGTTATATTTAGAAACCGTCTGTGATATTTCTTACATCACAGACGGCTATAATATAAAACCGTCTGTGATATCTCACGTACAAACAGAGCCTCCAGCCACTTCGTTTATAGGGTTTCGGTTTCTATCATGAGACTGGCGGCTGTGGAAGTGAGGCGATTTTGTGAAAGAAGGCCATTGATTTTGAAGGGTGATATTAGATTCATTTGATTTTGGTGATCTAAGGTTAGTAATGAGTTCTAATTGCATGCATCCAATTTAATATCTAGGTTGGTTAGGAGAGAATTAATTTAAAGATTATTTGATTAGATCTAGCTTGTAGCTGGATCCATATGTTGTTTGTGATATTTGGTTAGTAATGTGTTTTAATTGTGTTATATTCAACATCTAGCTTGATAATGAAGGAATTTGATGATTTTTTTAGATCTAGCTTGTAGAACCATGTGTTGGTTGTTTGATCTAAGGTTAGCTAGTAATGGTTCTATTTGCATAATATTATATTTGATCATGATGTAGCTAGCTAGCTTGTTAAGGATAGAATTTAAAGATTGTTTAGATCTAGCTTATAGATCAATTCAAGTCTTTTGGTGATCTAAGGTTAGTAATGGGTTCTAATTTCATTATTATATTGAAGATTAATTTGAATTGTGTTAATTATTTCTTTGTGATGTAATTAAGGTATGTAATTGCATAATTAGTTTAAGAATGTGTGCATACGCACTACACCTGGTGCACTTAATATTTAACACTAAGTGTTACATGTGTAGCGTAGATAGATCGAAGCTGGATGTACGCTGAGAACCGTACGAGTGTTGAGTACCTTAATGACGTCTCCACTTTTAAAAGAGCTACAGAGGAGGATATGTTTAATAAGGGGGTGCAATTCATGTTATGTCCGTGCATTGATTGCGAAAATCTAAAGATGTTTCAAAACTCAGCGCAGATCGAAGCACACTTGATTCGGAGGGCTTTCAAAAGGGGCTATACATGTTGGACCAGTCATGGCGAAGAGCATAATATAGAAGCGACAAGTAGTGTTAATATCGTCGACGAAGTCAATGATATGTCGGATGATCATATCGATTGTGCCCGATGAGGACAAAGTTGCAGGATGACAATTTGGATCGAGATCTTTGCGATGCGTAAGAAACCTTGATGACGGGGAATATGGAAAGTTCGAGGGCTTGATGGAGGACTCGGAGAAACCTTTGTTCGCAGGGTGCAAGTTGAAATACACAAGGTTATCATCCGTGCTTGAACTACTCAAATTGAAGGCAAGCAACGGTTGGTCCGACAAGAGTTTCATAGCGCTGTTACGTCTATTGGCTGACATGCTTCCAGGGGGAAACGAGTTGCCGACAACCACCTACAAAGCCAAGAAGGTTCTTTGTCCCTTGGAAATGGAAGTAGAAAGAATACATGCATGTCCAAACGACTGTATCCTGTACCGCAAAGAGTACACAAACTTGTATATATGTCCGGTGTGCAACGCATCCCGATACAAGCGTAAGAGTCATTCAGATGATGATGGCGAGAGCATTGAGGTGAAAAAAGGACCTCCTGCTAAGGTGGCATGGTATCTGCCTGTAATTCCCCGTTTGAAGCGTTTGTTTGCGAACCCAAAGGAGGCAAAACTATTACGTTGGCACTTTGAGAAGCGTAAGAATGATGGAATGCTAAGGCACCCTGCTCATTCCATCTAGTGGAGAAACATCGATAGGAGCTTTCAAGAATTCGGTGCGGATCCGAGAAATATAAGGTTTGGATTGAGTACAGATGGAATGAATCCTTTCGGTAACATGAGCAGCCGGCATAGCACTTGGCCCGTAAATCTCTGTATCTACAACCTTCCTCCTTGGTTGTGTATGAAGCGGAAGTACATTTTGTTGTCTGTGCTTATCCAAGGACTGAAACAACCTGGAAACGATATTGATGTGTACTTAGCTCCATTGGTGGAAGATCTAAAAACACTGTGGGTTACCGGGGTACATGTATGGGATGCGTACAAACGAGAGAACTTTACTTTGCACTACTTGTTGTTCTGCACCATAAATGATTACCCTGCCCTTGCTAACCTGTCAGGTCAGAGTACAAAAGGAACTAAAGCCTGCACTCACTGTTTAGATGATACCGAGAGTTTATGGCTGAATCACTCCCGCAAAACCGTGTACATGTGTCACCGTAGGTTCCTTCGGAGGAACCACCCATATCGCAAGATGAAGCAACTTTTCGACGGAAGGAACGAAAATGGTTCAGCTCCAAGGCGTTTGAGCGGGAGAGATGTTCATGACATTATTAAGGATTTGGATGTTGCGTATGGAAAGGGACGTAAATCAAATACCCGTGAAAAGAGCATGTGGAAGAAGAGATCAATATTCTGGGACCTATCTTACTGGGAGCACCTAGAAGTTTGCCACTGCATCGATGTCATGCACGTAGAGAAGAATGTCTGTGACAGCGTGATTGGTCTCTTACTCAACATTAAGGGTAAAACAAAGGATGGTATCAATGCACGGCTTGACTTGGTCGATATGGGCATAAGACCTGAGTTAGCACCGAAAGAGACTGATAAAGGCCGTACGTACTTGGAACCTGCTTGTTATACTCTGTTAAAGGCCGAAAGAACTGAACTGTACCAGTGTTTACATGGTGTGAAAGTTCCGTCCGGTTACTCCTCCAACATGAAGAGACTTGTTTCGTTGGAAGATTTGAAATTAACCGGCATGAAGTCTCATGATTGTCATGTGATAATGACACAGATGCTCCCTGTCGCAATTAGAAGTATTTTGCCAGTCAAGGTCCGAGAGACAATCACTAGGCTGTGTTATTTCTTTAATACACTCGCTCAGAAGGTCATCGATCCCAAAGGACTAGATGCTCTGCAAGCTGAGGTGGTGATGACTCTATGTAATCTTGAGATGTATTTTCCTCCATTTTTCGATATCATGGTCCATCTCATTGTTCACCTTGTGACAGAGATAAAGATATGCGATCCAGTGTTCCTACGTAGTATGTACCCATTCGAGAGGTACATGGGAATTCTCAAGTCTTACATACGGAATCGATCTTGTCCGGAGGGTAGCATTGTCGAAGGTTATGTAACAGAAGAGGCCGTCGAGTTCTGCGTCGATTACATGGCCCAGGTCGAACCGATAGGTGTGCCTCGATCTCGCCATGAGGGGAGGCTCCAGGGTATCGGGACCATCGGAAGGAAAGCAATCACGCCTGATTCGGTTGCGTATGCTCGAGCCCATTTCATGGTTTTGCAACACATGGCTGTAGTGTCTGCCTATATCGTCGAGCACAAGCAATGGCTAAGGCAAGAGAATCCAGCACGGCAGGAGTCTTGGATCACGAGACAGCATAACCTTCAGTTCAACAAATGGTTGAAGGAGCGACCTATCACTGGGAGCTCGTCAGATGACACGCTGACATGATTGGGAGCTCGTCAGATGACACGCTGACATGATTGGCAAAAGGACCAACTTTTACAGTTGTCATATGGAAAGGATATGACTTAAATGGGTACACATTTTACATGAGAGATCAGGATATGAAGAGCACAAACCAGAACAGCGGTGTCCGCATAGATGCATTCAATAATACCGCTGGGTTGACGAGGAGCTCCTACTATGGGTTCATAGAGGAGATATGGGAGCTCGACTACGTACTTTTCAAGATTCCCCTATTTCGGTGCTGTTGGGTCCACCTCCAGCACGTGAAGGTTGACAAGAATGGCATCACTACTGTGGACCTCGAACGTGTCGGATACCAAGATGAACCATTCGTACTCGCTAACCAAGTTGTTCAAGTCTTCTATGTAACCGACTCGTCCAACAAGAAGCGCCACGTAGTTCTTCAAGGAAAAAGAAGAATTGTCGGAGTTGAGAATGTAGTAGATGAGGAAGAGTACAATCAATTTGATGAGTTGCCACCTATCGGAAATGACATCCTGGTCCCAGAAGAACAACATGAGGAAGCAAGCTACACACGCGTCGATCATCATGAAGGGCTAATTTTCATACAAAAGAATAAGCATGTGGAGTAGTTATGAGAAGGGTGCATTGTCATCATGTTTACTAATTTTCATGTAATAATATTACATTAATGCTATTGTAAGGATGATACGACCCATCATGCTTTGTACATATGATTGTGATGATCTTTGTAAGTAGCTTGTGAAGCATCTGAATTATGTATATAGGATTGTGATGATCTTTGTAAGTAGCTTGTGAAGCATCTGAATTACATCAGTGAAAAAATATATCACAGACGGTTCTATAACATAACAGTCTGTTATGTTAATTATCACAGACGGTTCTATAATAGAACCGTCTGTGATAATTAACATCACAGACTGTTATGTTATAGAACCATCTGTAATAACTACATCATAGACGGTTCTCTTTTATAACCGTCTGTGATATAATCTCCTATATATACCTCCCACGCGCAGACCTCATTCACAGCACCCCAAACCCTAACCCTCTGTGACATTTTGTCTCCCGCGGCAGCCTCCCCCTCAGCGTACATGCTTCCGCGGCGGCCTCCCCCTCTTGGCGTCCTCCCCGGCATCGACCTCCCCCTCAGTGTCCTCCCCCGCAGCGACGTGCTCCCCATCGTTGTCCTCCCCCGCAGCGATGTACTCATTTCCAACATTTTGTGCTTCGGGTATTTTACCTACTCTCCGGTCAGGTTCCCGGCCAGTGGTGGTGTTGGTGGTGTGCCTGGAGGTGCACGCGTGAGGTGGTGGTTCTGCCATTGCCTTTTTCGGCTTGGTACCCGGTGGCCACGGGGTGGACGCTGTGTTCTTGTGTTACTTCTTCTGCATCTCGGGCTTTAACCTTGATTCGGTTCGTGGTAGAAGTGTCGGCATCGTATCTCCGAATCATTTTCTGGTGGCTGCGTGTGTAGCTCGGTAATTTGATTTCTGGGACAGCGTATTCTCGCGCTTTGCCTCGGCTTTGTTGGCTCGGATCCAATGCTACGTAAGCAAATACTTTGCCCTCTCTGTTGATTTGAGGATCAGTGAACCGATCGAGTATTTCTGGGGGACTAGCCATCGAGCTAGAGGCCGTTTCTCGATTTGGAGGCACTGATTTTGTTCTACTACTGTTGCTCAATGATGATTCAATTAAATGAGGCTATATTGATCTACTAGTTAGTGAGTTCCTTCTATGATTCAGCACTGTTTAGATCATTGTGTCTAGAATTCAACTTGGTCAGTGTTGCCGCTGTATATGTGATATGCTATCCTGTGATTAGTTCCTATTATGTGGCTTGATTTGCTTTGATATTACTGGTATAATCTGAAACTTGATTGTCACTGATTTGGCATCTCTGTCTTAGGCCAAATTGTTGTTGTCCTACTGTTCAGTAGCTTTTCATAGTCCATAGTTGAGTTCTAGTGAATCAATTTTCTTAACCAGTGCTGAATTGTGTAGATTCACTAATCTCAGATTTGTATACCCTGTGATATATTGTTGAAATTGATGTTGGAGGGTTCTTTAAGAGCAACCCATCAATTTATAAAATCTGAGAGCAAAGTTACTTATAAGCTAGTCCCAGTTGAATTCATATGATGTATGACATAACAATCCTTTGTGTTATCTTGTTTATGTCATACCTCTTGTGTGTGAATAAACAAAGTCTTGCTCTTATACTCGCACTTATTTTTGCTTATCTGTTGTGTGGATGTCCTAGTTTTAGGGGAGGTGCTGCCGAAATTTTTATTAAGTTCGGCAACCTCCTAGTTCGCTTGTTTTGCTAAAATTCTCCAGTGTTTTGTAATTATTTTGCTTGAGGGTGTAACATTCAGGGCACGTGGGGTGCCGGGGTGTTAATTTGAAGTATTGGATGGTTAGCTAGTTCTTTTAAAAGGCTAATAACAAGCCATGGTATCCACAAACTTATTCACTCTAATTTGATTTTATTTGTTCTTCTCTTTTAGTTCGCCTGAAACTATTTTAACTTACAAAGAAGATGTCATCCTCTAATCCATCGTCTGAAGGAAATGATGTGCCCACAAAAGGAAAATTGACCCGCGCTGCAAGAGGACCAAACAAAAGGCCAACAGACCGATATACCATTACGGAGATCGATCCAAAGGATGAGACCCCTACAAAGCCAAAAAAGGCAGCGAATGCATTTCGGAATATGTGCGGGATAGTCGCACGGGAACGGGTTCCGATCACGCTATCTTCTTGTAGGTTGCTGACTATTGAGACTCGCAATGCCTTGCTGACAGAAATTATTTCATCGTTCGACATTCCAGAAGAATCCGCTCCCCTAGTGCGACGGTATGCACTGCTAGCGGCAGGAAAGGCATGGAAGACCTTCAAGCACATGCTTTTCATAGACTACGTCAAGAAGGATATGGTTCCATACTCTAAGTATGGGTTCATTGATGAGGACACGTGGCGGCGTTTTGTTGAGATGAAGACGACAGACGAATTCGTGTGTCAAAGTGAAGCAAATAAGGCCTTGCAGGCAAGGAACACTCACCCCCATAGACTTGGCACTGCTGGCTACGCGGGGAAGAGAGCGCAATGGGACAGGGAGGACGAGGAGGGTATCTCGCCATTTGCATCGATCACAGATTAACGTGCCAGAGACTGGCTAAGAGCGAGGTCAGCTGCCACGTCCTCCGCTACCGACTCCTTTGTAAACCCCGCAGACGAGGAAGTCTGCCAACGCCTGGTAATATATAAATCGAACTACCAATTTTACGTAATTAGTCCATGACTTCATAAGTAAAATAACTTGTCGGGATCTTGCAGGTAGCGTTGAGTACAGAATCGGGTGATAGCTCTTTTTTGCCAGACAGGGAGAAAGATGCACTGTCCATGGCCTTGGAAAACAAGGAACACCTTGGTCGTACACGAGGCAAAGGGGGTTTTTGTTCCATGGAAAACTGGATTCCCAGATGACTCAGACAAATACCGAAATAAGAAGAGAACTAAAGCCGAGCGCGAGTCAAAGCTTATAAAGAATTTGGAGGAGAAGTTGACAGGAGAGTTGAGAGAAGAGTTGAGGGGAGAACTAACAGAAGAATTTTATGATATGATAAGAAGCCTCGAGGAAAGGCTCAACAATCAAGAAAGAAATACTGCACAAGCCCCAGAAATATGTCCGTAGGTCAGCCCTACTGCCCATAAGAGCAGCTGTGCATCCGCCCCTAACATAGATGAACATAGCGGGAATTATCCTGTATGTGACATTAAGGTGGCCACGCGGTGCAATCTTCAAGTGAGAATTAACAATGGCATTCCTCTTATGGCTGCTTGGGGCATCGCGTATCCATCCACTAAGGGGACCATGGTGCACGGTACCATGATAGCGCCGAGTTTCACCAAGGTCAATGTGGACGGGGTATTTGATAGTTTCAAGATTGTCGATCTACAGAAGCCGCCAAGCGACGAGATCGTGAAACTGGGGGATGCCATTGGCACATTCATCCAATGGCCTAGTAGTGACATCTCCCTGGTCGTCCCTTCTGTCATGCAACAACCGCAACGATCTGATTCGCCTATTGTATTTGATCAGTTGGCTACCAAATCAGCAGTCGTAGCCCAGACTCCACTTGAAGCACATAATATTGACTTCTTTCCTGCCCATTCCTCTCCCGTGAAGGCTTCATACAATACAAAGAAAGGCAAGGTCAAACGGAAGAAAGAAAGGCAAGAACAAATCGACTATCCGCCTTCTGAGTTGGCTAAACAATACAAGCTAGGAGAGCCGTTAATAACGCAAGACATCCTAAATTCACTTAGTATGTCTTGCAAACAGTTGCATTTGTGGTACACCCAACAAGCTGGAAAGCTAGAGCATGAACGTACAACAAGTATCACGGTTAGGTTCCAGTATAAACATCTATTCAACGAGTCAGCGGGGGGCTTCTTCGCGGTCGATTTTCTGGACTTGTTCCATCTCTACAACCTCGACGCCCTCGACGCCGTACTCATGAGATGCTGGACATTGTAAGTGTGTGCTATCACAGTCTACATTCGTCTAATAATGATAAATGTCCTCCAATATATATATAATTTGCCTTTGTATATATAGATACATGGTACTTGAAGCGACAAATAAGAAACAATCGTTCGGTTTCCTCGACCCACATATAGTCTCAAAGCAAACAATGGATGAAGAAATAAACATGGTCGAGAAATACATGACACAGGCATTGCTAGCACAAAAAGATAAAGAATTCATACTTATACCCTATAACCCAGGGTAAGTGCTACACCACATACTATACTTTGGTTTGTACTATGCACACAACTCTGTTTCGTTCATTGTCCATTGTGATATACCTGTGTAGGTTTTATTGGGTTCTAATTGTAATTGAACCAGCCACAAACCGGGTTAAGTACCTTGATTCCGCACGTGGTGGAAACCACGACTTGGTACCTATCGCAAAATTACTCAGTAGGTAATCACGTTTCCTCCGTACATAACGTACATAGTCGTGTAAGTTGTTCTAGGTTTATATTGCTGTTGGAATGGCTTAGGCTAACCTTTTGCAATCTTGTAGAGCGTACAAAGTGTTCAAGGATGGGACTAAACTACAGCATGATTTTGTCTTTCCGGTATCCGCTATACACAATAATCCTATATCAAACCCCGTAATAGTGACTCTAGAACTAACCTATTTATTATTTGCAGTGCCACCAGCAAGGTCAGGGAAATAACCTATGTGGATTTTATTTTTGCCACAACATGCAAACCATCGTCAATACAAAAAATAGCGGTGCGGTTACAGCTGCGTTGACTGAGAACCATTTGAGCATCATTATAGGGAGACTTTGTTACTTCCTACTCAGCGAAGTAATAAATAAAAAAGGCACGTTCCACGCAGACTACTAACTTCTGGAGTTGTACAATTGTCAAATGGTATTCATTCAGAAAATATGTGAAAAACTTGCAGTTATTCTTGTTTGTACGATTCATTGTATTGTCATATGATATTATCCTTAATACATATTTGCTCATCTTGAATGCAACAACTTAACAATGTCTTGCTTGTTGGAACTAGATGTTTTTCCTACACCCTCAGTAGAACCTCCATTATTTATGGTTTGTTGTTCGAAATTTTCATCTACTTAGGTATTTCTGCAATAATATTTACGAGGCACAGCCAGTTATAGATTTTGTAATTGAATATCTACACTTCATATATGCATTAAGGCAACAGTTTGTTTGATCAAGATAGACTTAAAATATAAACATTTGTAGCGCCTTTTCTCCCTTCTTATGATAATGTTGATGGAACTCGATTAATAAATCAACCAAGACCCGCACGCAGCATGGCGAGGTGACGGCAACCATAATCTGCTTGATCGAACCTGACACACTAGAGTGTGTGATTTGTTTCATGCCATACGAAGTGGCCTTGCGCAACGTCACCGTCATGCCACGGTGCAGAGTACCCGGACGATATGCTCTTACGCAGAGTAATCTATGAAGTACATCTACAATTTTTTTCAAAGTACCATGTTCTCCCACCGTGGCACGACGGTGACGCAATGCGCAAGGCCACTTCGAATGGCATGAAATAAATCACACTCCAAAGGTGTCGTTCGATCAAGCAAACCGTGGTTGCCGCCACCTCGTCATGCCGCGTGCGGTCTTGGTTGATTTATTAGTCGAGTTCCATCAACATTATCATAAGAAGGAGAAAAGCGCTACAAATGTTTATATTTTAAGTCTATCCCGATCGCATAAACTGTTGCCTCAATGCATATAGGAAGTGTAGATATTCAATTACAAAATCTATAACTGGTTGTGACATATAAATATCGTTGTAGAAATATTGATAGAAATTTCGAACAACACCATAAATAATGGAGGTTCTGCTGGGGGTGTGGGGAAAAAAAGTCATCACCGGCGGTTCTTATTTGAAACCGTCTGTGATAAGTTCGAATCACAGACGGTTATGATTTGAAACCATCTGTGATATTTAATTATCACAGACGGTTTAAAATGAGAACCGTCTGTGATAATTAAATCTCACAGACGGTTTATTAATAGAATCGTCTGTGATATATATTTCTCAAACGGGTGGAAAACCGTCTCTGATGATCTCTATCATCACAGACTTATTGTTACTGACGGTTCACAAAACCGTCTTTGATAATTAAATATCACAGATCTAAATGGTTTTATCATCCGTAGATCTAAATTTTGTTTAGTATTTAATTACTCAAAACAATATGCACGGTTCATAAGAACAGTAGCATTGGGCAATATAAATAATAATTCATGGTACTAAATGTTGGATTATTTGGGCTTGGCCCACTTAATTGAGACAAATAATTCCTAGAAAATCTCAAAGGCCCACTCATGAGGAGGCATGTGTGCATACAATAGTCCCATATTGCTTGTGGAGGTGGAAGATGACCAACTTAAAAGGGAGAGTTCTCTCCACCTTCCTAGAACCATGTGGGAGAAAGGGAGAAAGCCCACACGCGCCTCCTCGCCTCGCCGCCGAGCCGGGCACGGCTGCACGGGCGGGCGGGCGGCGAGGGCGGCGGCGGCGGCACTGCGTGAATGGTCCGCCGAAATCCGGTCCAGGGCCTTGCGCAGACGCAGCCTCCTTTTGCAGTTTATTCTTTTGCTCGTAACTGACTCCGATCGTGGCACGTCCTCGAGAGTAACCCTATAAATACTGCGTCGTGCACCCGTGTAGAGGAATACAGAGAGCACATATCGCTAGGGTTTTGCCACCTCTCGCTCCTGCCGCCGCCGTCGTAATCTTCTCCATCCCGAGCGCCGACGTGCATCTGCAATCGGGAGAGCAGGTCTCCGGAACCCTTCGTCTTCGAGATCCTGCACTAGGAGAGGGCGAATAAGGTTTTTGGGAAGCGCTCCGCGCGACTGCTCAAGATCGTCACCACGGCTCGTCTTCCTGTTCCTGCTGCTGGACGTCGTCGTAGCCAGCGGCTTCTGCGACGCGCCGTCACCAACGTCGACCTCGTCAACACCGCAATCAAGACACCTACTACGCCAACACGCGAATCGCAACGCAACGCGCCGTCATCCTCTTCTACTCAGTACGTTCGATCTGTTCTAATCATGTTTATCAAGATGATAATGATGTTCGTGCTATCTAGTATGTTAGAGATATACATGCTAATTTCTATGATGCTGTTCATGATTTATATTCAGAATTTAATCTGGAAAATGTCTAATTGTTCAACACTAAATACAGTAAGGTGTCAAATTGTCGATCGACTCCCTTTCTCTTTGCTCTTTATCTGTTCTTTCCAACCTATAACTTCCATAGTTCCATGCTTTCCAAGCATATATATTATTCAGCTGCATACACGTACACCTAAAAAGACATACCAAGTAGCCAACAGTGCCATTAATTAAACTGACATGAGATTGCTACCTAGTCGTTCATACGACACATCACTCGATTACACACCCAACTGAAAGCAACAACTACAGTGTATATGCGTCTGTGTCATGTTCCAAACCGGTAGTTGCGAAAGGAGATGGTTAGAATAGATGGTTGCACCAATTGCTAGTATCATATACTAGTGATTAAAGCTTTTCTTTTGTAGTAGTTGTTGCTTTGCCGCTTCCATCTAGTGAGCTGCTGCGGCAGCTAGCCGGTGTAGTGCCCTTATCCGAGCATTAGGTGAATGGTTGGAGGCTAACCCATGCCATGCATGCGTCCAGCTAATAAATTTATCTGTTTTAATTTACCAATGTGTCAAGGCACCATCAAGGTTGATGTCAATTAGTGTCACCAGTAAATATTAACAAAGTGTAATCATCTCAGGCTAATTTATCTTTGTGCTTTTATTCTCACTTGGTGGTTATCAGTGTGTTTCAACTTTGAAATGGCGCTGAGCTAGGAGTACAGGTAGATGAGCTCTCATACCGGAAATTAATGGTAAAAGAAAAAAGGCACTGTTTGGAAGAGAAGAATTTCCATATATAGAGCTGACTTCTCGTTCGGAGATAATATTTTTCTCGTCAAATATTTGTTTTTTATATATTTTTCTCGTCAAATGTTTGTTTTTTTTATTTCTTTTAAAAATGGACGTTCTCATGAAAGGCTTATCTGAGACAGTTCCGATTGAATCCTTGTATTTGAACGAACACTTGGCCGTTTCTTCCACGCACCCGACGAAAAAGACTCGGAAACCATCACTATTGGTCGTCGCCATCTTTGGACAGCAACGGATGCAATAGACCTCTCCTGTCTTTAGTCTTGTCCTAAGCAGCACTCATCGTTAATGTAATTTTTTTACATAGCACGTAATTCAAAATCTCTGACGGTAATCATATTTTACTCATGATGGTATGGTTCACCGACTTGTATATATTTCTTTCCTTTACGAAGTACTTGTAATTTGTAAATGGTCCATCTCTTTTTATCCTTTTTCCAAAGCATGACATTTCAATTGGTGGAAAAAAAGTCCAATGCGACATTTTATTTTTCTTATACAACTTTGACAACAGTTACTAACACTTGTCTAATTGAAGAACATTCCAACCGTGGAACTAATCTACTCCTAACTCCTAGCTAACAGTATTTTCAAGATGTGACAATATGGCCGAAAATGCCATTGCTTTGGAGAATACTGTTTCTTTCCCAACAGTTTAAAAGCCTCTCTCCAACTATTCATAACTACTTTTACATTTCCCACCCACCAACTCTTTCATACAAAACTTAATCCCTTAAGCAAACCAAACCTCACTCTCTCCCCCTCTCTCTTCCTTTCTCTCTCTAGCCCTTCTATATATATTGTGAAACCAGTGGGTAATGGTTTGGAAGTAAGTAGCCAATCAAATTAAGGTTGTGTGCATGACAAGGTGGTTGTTGCTTGCTCCCATGGAGGAGATGTACTTGGAGCAAGGTGCAAGGAGTGTGTTCAAGATGGAGCAGGAAGTGCTGATCCACAGCCAGGTCAGGAAGATCAAGCAGGAGGATGAGAAGGCCAGGGAGCTCCTCCAGAGGCTGCAGCTGCTGGAGATGAGGCCGGTCACCGATTTCCGCGAGCCGGCGCGGCAGGCCTCGCCGTCGGCGCCGTCGCCCCTGCGCCGCTCCGGGCAGGCTATCTCGGCTGGAGATTGATGGCAGCATTTGCCTGCCCTCACTCCCTTTCCTTGATTAGTTGTGATGATGTAAATAGGTAGGAGCTGCCCATGTGATGCGTGCAGCCATGGATTGGCAGGTTAGCTGAATTAGGTTGTAGTACATGCTGTGTTTTCCCTTTCTTGTGTTGTAAATGCATGGAGTTGCTTGCGACGTTGTTTGATTTTGGTGTATTGCTCCTTAAAACTTTTTTTGGCTGGAATAGTTTGAGATAAGGATGCAGAGCTCACGTCAGCAAACTGATGTGCAACAGTAGAGGAATAGCCAACAGATTTTTTTAAGCCGTCGCTTCGCTTTGCTATCCTCCTAAAATTCGTTTTTGACTAACCAGTTTACCTTCATTTTAATTTGCGAAACTAGCCTTCTTAATAAGCTCAAAAGACAGGGAATACAACATCGCGTTGGAGAGCTCTGCAGAATCTCAGTTGGCAGGTTCCAAGCCCAGGTGGCTCGAAGGAATCAGTAGGCAGATCCACACTCGACCGGTTTGGAAGGATCGATTAATTAGTGAATTTCATTAATTATCTATTTTAATTAAGTGATTAATCAAATAATATGATTAAATTAGTGATTAATTAGTGGGATTGATTCCTACCGAGAAAAGGAGCTCGCAGGAATCCTAACGTGACAGATGACCTGTCAAGCTCAGTGCGGGAGGTGACTCATAGGGGTTAAATCGACTAATGATTTCGGAGATGACTATACTTGAAAAAAACACTCACAAGAGGGCTAAAAAGCAAAAAAAGAAATCCAGATTTTGCACAAACCATGGTTAACAATTTGGACAAGAAACTTGGATTTCGTCATGCAAACTATGGACTGAAGTGACAAGCAGATTAATCTTTTATTCTTTTTCCCTTGATGCTGCCGACAAGGCAGATTAGAAGTCAGCGTCAACGTCAGAGTAGATATCACACTGAGCAATTGTAACATGACCGGATAAAGAACACAACGCTGTGGAATAACATCCAAGACTTGGATAACATAGACTACAATTTGTTAATGGCGAGGCTTCTGCGCATGATAAGAAGTCATAAATACCATTGCTAGTTTTTTTACCTTAACATGATAATCTCTTGAACAAGCACGGATAACAGTTTTAACCATTTACGGTAAAAACTTAAAAGAGGAAAATATGTTTTTATGTACATGCTCAAGGATATGTTTGTAGACTAAGTTTTACCCGGCAGATAAACGTGGAACTAGCGGTAGGGGTGAGAAAAAACCTTGAGGCTCGCGAGCCGGCTCGGCTCAAATCTAGCTCAAGCCTCTTATCCAGCTTGTAGATTTTTTGAGCTGAGGCTGAGCCGGCTCACGAGCCACTCATAAGCTTGTGGTTGTATCTTAGGCGAAACCGAGGAGAACAATGCCCCCAACTATTTTCCATCCACGCCTTTTCTCTCCTCTCCCCTTCCCTCCACCTCTTCCTCCACTTGGCCCCCAAGACATGCTAGGAAATCAATCATCCAGGGACATGCCAAGCCAGTGGTGGTCACCTGCTATGTCAAATGCTGCCCTCACCATTGCCTCTCGCCGACGTAGCCCTCGCCCGCGCTGGAGCTCCTGGCCTGCACCCCGGCCACCGGTGAGCTACGGGCGATGACACAGTGTCAGAGCCCACCGTCCCTGTCCTTCCCACGCACCACCGACCCTACAGAGCCCTGAGCACCATGCCGAGGATCCCCATTAGTGAGGTTGGCCCGTGCAGTGGTGGTGGGCAAGGAAGACAGAGATGGCCTCCCTTCTATGGCCGTGACTGACCTACTCGCCTGCACACAGTCGCAGCATGCCATCTTTCGCAACGAGTTCATGAGTAAGGCCTTCTCTGTGGCCAAGGCGGCTCACCGTGGCCACCTAGGAGATGGCATCCTTACCCTAGGCGATGATGTTGACGAGGCCATTGAGCATGTGCGTGGAGGAGGGGAGGTTCCGCGCCACTAGCCGAGGGTGTGGAGTTAGGGGCAGCCGAGGATCCAATGGCGGCCACCTGGGCGATGATGTCACTGAGGACATTGAGCGCATGTGCGGAGGAGGGGATGTCTCGTGCCGCCGTCCGAGGGTGTGGAGCTGAGGCGGTCAAGGATCCAACGATAGCCACCTGGGTGATGATGTTGCCGAGGCCATCGATCGTGTGCGCAGAGGAGGGGAGGTCCCATGCAGCACAAGCCGTTGCTAGAGCTGCCATCGTCGCCATCTGGCTCACGAGCCCACAAGCCGGCTTAAGCCTGGAAACAAGCCGAGTCGAGCATGACGTTTGTCTCACTACTAAAATGAGCCGAGCCTAGCTGAGTTGCATTTCAAATGAGATTTTCTAAGCCCAGCTCGGCTCAGCTTGTTTCCACCCCTACATAGCAACACTACCTACCTCATATATACCCGCAAAACTACTTACGTGTGGCACCTATGAAAAATATAGATATTTGGAAGAAGTCCATGTAATGTCTAAATGAAAGACCTTGTAGAGGTCTACCCATGTTTGTGATGAGCAATTAACTGTATTTGAGCTTGTGGTGCACAAGTTTGTGAACTAGTCGAGACAGTTTGTGAACTGGTTAGGACTAGTTGTGAACTGGTCAAGAAAGTTTGTGAACTAGTTCGAACTGGTTGTGAACTATTCAGGACAGTTTGTAAACTGATTGGGAAAGATTGCAAACTAGTCGAGACAAATTGTGTATCATTCTGGCTATATGTTGATTTGATTGTATATGTTATTGGACATTGCTCTGTGATGTGTTGTCCTTGTCTATGATGTTGTAGGACTTTAGAACTAGGTCATAGTGAGGCGGGAGAGATCAGGACTAGGCTGGGAGAGCTGAGGTCCAAACGGTTAAGGTGTCACCAAAGATGACTAAGACCAGGGTGTAGCTACATGCCGAGAAGACGAGTGGATGTTACAGATGCTAACTTAAGCTCTACTCTGGCAAAGGAGAATTGTTGGATCACAGGTTTGCGAATGGAGTGGTGGTTAAGTTAGTGGTGCCCTGAGAGGTGTGTGTCAAAACCTGTTATGATGTTGGGTTACAAGTTAGCCCATGTATAAGTAAGGAAGTGGATCTTAGCCCATGTATAAGTAAGGAAGTGGATCTTTCAAGATTTAAGCAATCATAAATATTTCCCAAAATCATAAAAACTCCAAAGTAGCCACTCAAGTCTAACTTTGATTTTCTTGAAATCCCTTACATAGGCTTGATCAAAAGCATGACTACAAGCTAGCAAGGGTCAACAAGATTAAAACTTGAGCTATGTGATAATCAACTTATGATCAAAACAATTTGCAAAACACATTTGCAAATTCTATTTACATGCTTCAAAGAACCGCATGTAAACTCCGAATCCAACTTGCTTGATCATTCTTATTTTGCAACACATGCAAAACCTCGCTCCAAGCAATTTCAAACAAACTCAAATGTATGAGCTCTCTATTTTCAACATATGCAAATCTTAGCTCCATGCATACCCCATAAATACAAATTGCTTGAGCCCTCTCCTTTTGCAACACATGCAAAACTTAGCTTCAAGCAATTACTTCAAATAAGAAATTGAATTAAAGCAAGCGTGAGCTATTTTCTTTGTAACACATACAAGTACATGGCTCATGCAAGAACCAAGCATGAATTCAACATTCACATCACATGCAAAATACAAACTTCATGCAAAAGCCAATACATACGCTTATCCCACTTGCAATACTTGCAAATCAAGGCGTTATACGAAAAGCCGAAATATAGGCTTCTCCCATTTGCAACACATGCAAATCAAAGCCATATGCAAAACCAAAGCACGAGCTTCACCCATTCACAACACATGCCAAATGGTTAGCTCCATGCAAAAACCAAACGGGTTAAGCTTGAGTGAAACGCGGGTTGAGCTCACCAACACTTGATGAAGCTCAAACTAAAAAACTCGACCCCTCTTAATAGTATGGTGACAAAAACTAGAGTCAAATACTATAGGCGTGGGGGGCCTATATATATACGCGCCCTCAACTAGCAGTTCACGCCTTCTGATTCTTGCGCACTTTGCTCTTTGCCCTTCCGTCTTCCTTGCTCAAAAACACTTTGCTTCTGCATCAATGGCGCAACCTCCTCTACTTCCTTCCACCGTTGGCCAGGGCAGGGTGGATTTTCTCGCCAAGATGGCACCCGAGGGCTCCCTCCACCCTTGCCAGGGGACCCTCGTGCCAAGCTGCAATTCAGGGGAGATCATCGTCTTCTCCTGGGGTCTTATGGCGGGCCTGGTGCCGCCATTCTCTAAATTCTTCCTCACCGTCCTTCATTTCTACGAGGTCCATCATCTCCATCTCTCCCCCAACTCCATCGTCATCCTCTCCATCTTCGCCTACCTCTGCGAGATGTTCATAAGGGTAATGCCCAATCTCCCTCTCTTCCGCTACTTTTCACTCGCCGCAGCCTCACGATAGCGGATCGTGGGAGCTATCACTTCTGCCGCGTTCGTCAGCCTTCGGTACATTCCCTTCCAGCCAAAATCCAACTGGAAAACGTGGCGGAGCGACTGGCTCTACGTCGGCGATAACAGCGGGGTCGACCTCCTCAGGATGCCCTGCGCGCGGGCGAAAATCCGCGAAAGCTGGAGCTCGCCCGTCGAGGAGACGGTGGAGCTCCTGGCAATGGCGGCCCGTATCAACCAGTTGCGGGGCGCCGACCTGATTGGGGCGCTGGTGGTCCGGGACTTTGTGGCTCAGAGGATCAGCCCCCTCCATCGTCATGCCCGCCCTGCATGGCAGTATACAGGGGACGACAACATGACGCGCACATACCCGGGTGGTAAGTCCTGTTGCCCTTCTTTTGAATGCATATTCTTCTTCGTGGTCAACATCAACTAATATCCTTGTCTTCTTTCTGCGCTAGGCGAGGGAAACCTGGATGGCCCTACCATCTCAAGATGGCTATCCGGTCGCTTGCCCGCTTGAGGCCGAGCGGCTGAACTTTCAAATGAGGCCCGACCGCTCTGCGATCTGGAGTTCGCAGAGCGCCTTCGGATCATCCAATCGTTCCCGGCAATGGACTCCACCGGTCCCGCCGTGGTGCCGGCTCGCGGCCCCTTGGTGATTAGGGACCAGCCCCGGGCCGACGATCGGAGCGCAGGCAAACGCCCAATCGCTCCAGATGCCCCGGGCGCAGACCCCAAGCGGGCCCATGCCGGGGGCCAAGCTCCTGCTACCACCGACTCCGCCGCTTCGCCAAGCGCGCCTAGAGCGGTGGCGTCTTCATCTGGGGCGACGACACCCGTCGCCCCTTCTCTGGCGCTGGCTGCACCGACGTCGACTCCTGCGGCGCCGTCCTCATTGGCACCGACTCCAGCGGCGCCAACTCTAACCGCTGCTGGTGCCTGCCCGAGCGGGCTTACGGTTCCAGCCACCTCCTTCAGCTTCAAGTCTACCCCGAGGGTGGCCCATCAGGGTGCCCCAGCCGCACAGACATCCGCAGCGCCAACAGACGCAGCGGGGACTTCTGCTCAAGGGCAGCCTGGCGGCTCCAAAGCAGCCGGACTGGACGTCGCTGGCGTCAGCACTTCTGCTCTCTCCGCCTCGATCGTCCTCGCCGCCTGCGCCATCGGCTTGAGTGCGCTGCTTGTCGAGCTTGGCGAAGCGCTCGCAGCCGCGAACACCCTCCTTGCAGCAGCCACCCAACGTGAAGCCCATGTGGCGCAACAGGTGGCGGCGTTGCGCGGGGAGCTGGAGAGGAAGGAGACGCTGCTGGCCCAAGAGAGGGCCACTGGGGCGACCCTGCTCGCCCAGGCGTAGGAGGCTGAGGCAGCACAGAGGCAGACGGCAGAGGAGCAGCGTCGCGTGCTGCATAACCTCGCGGTCATGCTCTGGCCATCTTACCGGCGCATGGCGAGGGCCTTGGAGCCACTGGGCGTAGATCTTCGGGAGCCGCTTGAGCCCACGGCAATGCAGTACGCCCACTGCATCACTCGGGCTGTCGCGGCGCACTCCGGCCTACCGGTCGCCATGGCCGCCCGCTCCGTCCAGGAAGGGCGGCAGGTTTCCATGGCCACCGCGACCTTCGTGCTGGTGTGCTACGCCAGCTGCGACACCGCCTTCAACCCAATGACCGTTGCGAGACGGCATTGAGGGAGACGAGGCCCAAGCGCAAGCGCGCCTGCACGAGGCTGCGGAGCACGTCGTCGGCATGATGGCGGTGGAGGGCCCAGACCTCGACGCGGTGGAGCCGGAGGCCGAGGTGGATGATGGGCACATCCAGGTCGCCAACGACGACTGATGGCCCAGGCCGCTTCTTTTTGTTTTCTTCATTTCTTTTTCGTTCATGCTTTTCCATATGCCAGAACAATCTTAACAATTGTAATGAAATTAGCTCCTTTGGGTTTTACCTGCATGTTCAATTGTTCACTTTCTGATTGCATTTGCTCAACTCAATCATTGGGTGATCAGCCCCCAGCCTTGTCATGATGCGAACCTAAATACTCAGGTTAGGTTGATACTTAGACATTTTTTTTGAGTGATTGTAATAACGCGAACGAAGATTGCGCGAAACATGCAGGATGTAGGTAAGCGAAAGCTTAAATCTTTGCGCAAGGTTGTCACTAACTCCTGCCCTTTTGGAACTTATATCCTTATGATCCCTTGGAACCTGACCGCAGTGTTGCGCAACAAGGCAGTAGGCTCTCAGGAGCGGTATCGGGCTTGTGGTGCTCGCGGTGACAGCCAGCGGTGCTTCACGGAAACAACCCGAGGTGTGCAAGCCGCGTTTGAGTCACCGTACCACACTCGAACTCCCGGTCACCCGTTCTTGCGACACAAACGCTGGGCATTTCCTTTTATCAACGAGGAGCCATCAGGGTAGCAGGGCCAGTGACGACCATGCACAACTCAACCCAACAGGGTGCAGATACGAAAGATAAGTCGATACTGCCAAGGCGAGCAACTTATCTTTGTCATAGGCCACCGGGCGACCAGCCCCAGGCTGGTCACGGAAGCCAGCATCCGGCGAGTAGGGCGTGGCCTCCCATCTACTCGCCTGGCGGGCAAGGCGTGATCGCCCACCTGCCCGCCAGGCCCACACGCGGACTTACCACCCGACGGGCAGGGCATGACTGCCCACCTACTCGCCAGGCCGCCACGGGGCCATCTTGGATGTTCGGATTAGGTCAGTGCTCCAGCACTTCTTCTGCGATTGCACGTAGCTACTGAAAACACAAGTAGGGTTACGCAAAGCATGCAGGAAATGTAGTGAAGAACGTGAGTTCTTGTGCGAGTATGTCATGGCCCCTTTCTTTGGAACTTAGGCTCTTGTGATTCGGAACCAGCCCATGGCGTTGCGTGGTAAGGCAGAGGTTTCCAGGAGTGGCACCGGGCTTGCGGTGCTGGTGGTGATAGCCAACGGTGCTTCGCGGAGCCAATCCGAGGTGTGCGAGCCGCGTTTGAGTCACCGTGCCACACTCACGCTCCTGGTCGCTCATCCTCGCACGGCGTGAATGCCGGGTGTTACCGCAGATCAACAAGGAGCGGCCAAACCGCCGGAACCCATGACACCCCCACGCAACATCACCCACTAGGGGACAAGCAAGGGAATAAAGCAAAAGCCTATAAGGCAAACAACTTTGCTAATCGCCAGCAGTTGCCGATCAGCCGGGGGAAAAGCTCGCCCACACAGCCGTTCAAGGCAAACTACTGGGTACTTACAGCTTTTAGGGGTAAAACTTTCGCAACAACTCCACGTTGAAGGAGTTGGCCAGCTCTTGATCGTCCTCAGTGGCCAACCGGACCGCCTCGGGTCAAGATACTGAGACCACCTTAAAGGGGCCCTCCCACCGGGGAGACAGTTTATGGAGCCCGGCATGCGTCTGGATTCTATGCAAGACCAGGTCGCCTACTGCTAGTGTCCTCTCGCAGACCCGGGTGGCGTAGTACCGCTTGAGACTTTGCTGGTATCTAGCGGCGCGCAAGGCCGCCCAGTCGCGCACCTCCTCCAGAAGGTTGACATCTTCTCCGCGGTGGTCTTCTTATCCTTCCTCGCTGAACGCTGAGACACGCGACGAGTCGAGCGACAGCTCGGATGGGAGGACAGCTTCTGCGCCGTAGACTAGGAAGAAAGGCGTTTCTCTAGTCACCCAACTAGGTGTGGTTCGGAGCGACTACAACACCGCCAGGAGTTCTTCCGTCCACCGCGCCCCCTGCTTATGGAGTCGATCAAATGCCCTAATCTTTAAGCCGTTCAGCACCAGCACGTTGGCACGCTCGGCTTGGCTATTGCTCCTTGGATGGGCAACCGAGGTAAAGCATGCCTTGGTGCCCATCTCCTCACAAAACTCCAGGAAGGCCGCGCTGGTGAACTTAGTGCCGTTGTCGATGATGATGCGATTGGCGACTCCAAAGTGGGTGAAGATCCCGTGGATGAACTTGACAGCAGCGGAAGCCATGATGGCACGTACTGCTTCAGCTTCGACCCACTTGGTGAATTTGTCGATGGCGACGAACAAGTGGGTGAAGCCCCCCGTGGCTCACGGGAACGGGCCTAGGATATCCAGCCCCCAGACCGCGAACGGCCAAGAGAGCGGGATGGTTTGCAGAGCTTGGGCTGGTCGGTGGATTTGCCTGGCGAAGAATTGGCATGCTTCGCATCTCCTCACCAGCTCGCAAGCATCTTGGAGGGCAGTAGGCCAATAAAATCCTTGGCGAACGCTGGTCGACAAGCGCCCCGTGGGACATATGGCTCCCGCACATGCCTCTATGGATATCAGAGAGCAGGGCGCTCCCCTCTTCCCGAGTGATGCACTTCAGTAGAATTCCATTTCTGCTCCGGCGATATAGGTCCCCACCTACCAGAGTATAGTACTTGGCCTTGCGTGCAATCTTCTCAGCTAAGGCATCATCGTCGGGGATCACTAGATCTCGCACGAAGGTTAGGATAGGATCCATCCACTGACCTTCCTGGCCGAGAGTGGCGATCACACGGTGATCGCCCGGGTACTTCGCTTGGCCAGGCTTTTCCCCGGGTGCCGCATCAGCGGCACCACCACCTTCCCTCCCGGATCTGGGGGCTGAGGCGGGTGTGCTGCTTACCCTCCCTGAATCGAAGGCTGCGACAACCGCACCGCTCTCCTCGACTGAGTCGAAGGCCGCGACGGCTGCACCATCGTCCCTACTCGAACCGAGGGCAGCGACGGACGGTCGTGATAGTCTTTCTTCAAAGACCCCGACCGGGACAGAGGTTTTTGAGGACGCGAGTTGTGAAAGCCCGTCCGCCATATGATTGTCGCGTCGAGGGATATGGATATATCCCAGTCCTTCGAAGTGGCGCTCCATCTTCCTGACCTTCGCCAACTAGGCGGCCATGGTAGGATCAGAGCATTGAAATTCCTTCCGTGCTTGGTTGATGACCAGCAGGGAGTCGCCTTGACTTGGACGCGTCGGATGCCTAACGCCGAGGCGGCGCGTAGCCCTGCCACCAGGCCCTCGTATTTGGCAATGTTGTTGGTGGCCTTGAAGTCGAGGGCGACCACGTATTGGAGGATCTCACCAGTCGGGGAGATCAGACAACCTTGACCCAGCGCCGAGCTCAAGGTGCCGTCGAAGAATAGAGTCCGGGGAAGGCGGGGTTTCTTCACCAGAGTGGCGGAGTCCATTCGGCAACAAACTCCGTCAGCTTCTGGCTCTTGATGGCGGTGTGGGGTACAAATTTGAGACTGAATTCCCCCAGCTCCAACGACCACTTGGCGATGCGGCCCTTTGCTTCCCGGTTGTGAAGGATCTCTCGCAGGGGGTAAGCAGTGACCACCGTAATCTCTCACCCCTGAAAATAGTGCCGCAGCTTCCTGGACGCCACCAGAATAGCGTACAACATCTTCTGCACTTGCGGGTATCTGGTCTTTGCCTCGTGTAGCACCTTGCTGACGTAGTAGACTGGCTTCTGGATGCCTTCCCTCTTCGCCATCAGTACTGCGCTCACTACTGCCGGGGTAGCAGCGATGTACATGAGCAATGGTTCGCTGGGTCGAGGGGCGACCAGTACTGGCGGGGAGGAGAGGTACTGCTTCAAGTCTTCAAATGCTCACGAGCCTCCTTAGTCCACTCGAAGTGGTTCGTCTTCTTCAGCAACTTGAAAAGGGGCAGGCTTCTCTCTCCCAGCCAGGCAATAAATCGCCCGAGGGAGGCCAGGTGACCAGCCAGGCAACTGCACCTGCTTGTGCCGAACCGGCGGCTTCTTGTGTTCAATAGCCGCTATCTTGTCAGGATTGACCTCAATGCCCCGCCTGGACACGAGGAACCCTAGCAGCTTTCCGGAGGGCATGCCGAACACGCACTTCTCGGGGTTGAGCTTCAAGTGATTCTTCCGGAGATTGACGAAGGTTTCTGTAACATCAGAATTTTTGACATTTTAAACTATTTAATATTATTTTATTGCAGTTTATGATTTTTGTGAATTTTCTGGATTTAATTGGATTTTCTGAGATTTATTTGAATTATTTTGAATTAATATATAAAGCCTTTTGTTAAGAAATAGTTATAAAAAGAAAAGTTTAAAATAAAGTTTTACCAAAAATATTTTATTTAAGTCCAGAATGTCTCAAAGTATTTTTGAGATTTTTCTGGGAATTTTTAGAGTATTTTTACTACCCTAAATAGATCAATTTATTTTCTCGAATTAATTTAAATTGAAAATCCGGAAATTTCCCGTGAACAGTAACGGGCCGCGGCCCAATTACTGTGCGGACCGATCGTAAAACGGGAGGGGTAACGTGCGTCGTCGGATGGCCATCTAATGGTCGAGATCAGCCCACGTCATTTAATGAAACCCTAACACGTTCTAGCCTTTAGATTCTCATCGCACGGCCTTCAATAACCGGTACCGATTCGGACGTCTCAATCTATCGGAGCCGTCAGATTCAAATCGTGCAGTCGTGGGTTGTCGTCTCCAACACGGACTCGGAGTCCTGTTCATCCGCGCCGCCGCCGCCGTGTCCGAGAGAACCTTCCATGTTTTCGCGCCGTCCGCGGGGTATTTAAGGCCGGGAGACCTCTCTTGAGAACCCCCACAAGTCGCCGCACATTTTCCCTGTTGCGCCACCATCGAAGGAGCACCGAAGCTGTTGCGGGAGCTCGCCGGAGTTTGCAAAGTTCCGCCGAGGAGTTGGCGGGTTTTCGTCATCAACGGTGACTCTTCCGCCGAGTGGGAGTCAGATTCGAGCTCAGCGTGTCGAGACGTGTCGGAGCTGCTGCTTCTTCGTCGTCGGAAACAGCCGCAACGTCGGGGCATTGATCGTCGTCTTCGTCTGCGGTGAAATCAAGCCGCCGCCTCACCATCGCCGAACCCGAACGTCTCCAGCCGCCGGATCTTCATCAAAGCGCCAGGAATCATCCACGTCGCTCGGTGAATAGCGAATCGAACGGGTAAGCTTTAGCCGTTAGATTTGGATCGTAGGGCCGGAATTGAGCCACGTCATTTAAATGCACAGTAAACTGCACGGGTAAGAATTGGCCGTCGGTTCTAGATCGGATGGCTATGGTGTCGCCACGTCGGTGCTTAAAGAGGAATCGTTGGATCGGTTTTCATCGGTCTAGATATCGCCACGTGTTATGTACAGTCGAGGCGGGAAAATTCGGTTTTTATTTATAAAAATAATTCGGAAAAATCAGAATTTCTAATTTCAGAATTAATTAAACTTCTAAATGCTATAACTTTTGCATACGAACTCCGATTGAGGTGATTCAAATTCCTAAAAATTTGTAAAATTGAGATCTATCCAATGATGATTTGTATTTGAATTTTTGAGTCTATTTGTTCTTTGGTTTTGGTGTTTATTTGCTATTTCTTCTCGATTCACGTAGACGTTAAATTGTGCGAGGCTTCGGAGGAGGAATTTGCAACTCAAGAATTATATTCAGACGAAGACCAGGAGCTTAAGCAAGGCAAGTTGTGCTTTGATCATGTTGCACCCATGTTTGCAAAAATTGCTATTTTGATTTACTTTATTGCATGATATTTTATGTGTACAAATGATTTTAACTTAACCTTGGGATTAGCTATTGTACCCTTTGAATTACACCCTACCTTGTTATTTGTATGCCATAATCCACTTGTCACCTTAGGTTGGTTCACTATAGTTGGTTGGTAATGAAATCAACATGGGATGGTTAGAACGGAATAGAATTGCTTAGCCATGCCACGTCATCACATGTTCATGAAATGTTGATTATTAATCTTGACTAATGGAATATGGAACAATGATGTTAATTTGTGTGTCATGTGTGGTCACACAAAGAGATTGAGTTGTCGTGGCGGGGAGGTCACGCAACGATGTTGATTTGTGAGTAGCACGTGGTGCTTGGTAACCAACCGGGTGGTAATCACTTTATGATTAAAGAAAGTGGAAGGGGCAAGTGTGCCAGGGTGGGCTCAGTGGAGCTGAGGGTATGTGTAAGTCTTGTTTTAATCAATCCTAAGGACTTAACCTTGCGAGCCTTTGACCTAAGTCGATCATGCAACCACATGTCTGTTATGGGGCAGCCTAGCTGACTAATTTACAAATGCTTAACTTGAGTGCTATCGTGGTGGTGTGAGTCCGGGTGTACGGAGGAAACTCACATGGCGCAAGAGGGGGGCCCTGTTGTGGTGGTGTAACCCTTCAGTGTTGAAACCTTAGCGGGTAGCACTGGGTTAAGAGGATGCATTGTAAAGGCTTTGTTATAATCGTTCACCTGTGTGGTGCATGGTTGTATCATGTGGGTAAAGTGCATAACCTCTGCAGAGTGTACAAACTATTCGGATAGCCGTGCTCACGGTATTGAGCAAAGCTCGGGAATTACAGTCAAGGGGTAGTTAATTAAAATGGACAACTGGAAGGGATGGCAGGATGCCATGTGGATAAAAGAAACTGGATTTAGGATGGAAAACTTGGGTTTATTTGAGAATCACTGAATCTACTTACTTGTTATTATTTGTTTTACTATCTTTTCAATCTATATAAAGTATGTGTTCTTAAATGCTGCTTTACCGCAAATGAACCACTTGGCTTTCCTTTGGAATAAGCCTGCGTATAGCTATGATAGAATTGCATTCTGTGCAGAACTTGTTGAGTACGTGTTGGTGTACTCAGCCTTGCTTAACAACCAACAACAGTGGAGATATCATCGCCGGAGGACTTTCAGGTGGACGCGAGTCACTAGGCCAAGCCTTGTCAGTCGCCCGTGGTGTACTGATGAGTCACTACGTCTTCTACTGTTTTTTCGCTGCATTTGTTCAAGTTACTTTCAGTCTAGCCCATGTGGCTGAATAATGTAAGTGGTCATAAGATCATACACTAGTTATATTCAATAAGTAAAGTCTTATTATTCTTATCGTTGTGTATGATATGATGCTTACCGATGTTAAGCTGTGTGCACTAGTGATTGATCTTGGGACTAGTGCGGTAAAACATAGTGGATTCGAATTGGTGAATTCGGGTCCTCACAGTTTCCTTTAGGTCTTCAATCAGATCTTTGCTCTTTTTCACTTTCACGACCAAGTCGTCAACATACACCTCAAGATTGCGCCCTATCTGTGGACGAAAAGTAATATGCATGGCGCGTTGGTAAGTAGAACCAGCATTTTTTAACCCAAAAGCCATTCTGATATAACAATAAACGCCCATGAGTGTTACAAAAGCGATTTTTTCTTCATCTTCTATCGCCATGCTAATCTGTTGGTACCTTGAGTATGCATCCAGAAAGCACAACAGCTCACATCCTGCCGTCGAGTTGACGATGAGATCGACGCGCGGCAAGGGGTAAGGGTCCTTCGGGCAGGCCTTGTTGAGGTCGGTGAAATCGACGCACATCCGCCACTTCCCGCTTGACTTCTTGACAAGCACAGGGTTGGCAAGCCACTCAGGGTGAGAGACTTCCCAAACGATCCCTACGCGCAGCAGCTTCTCTACCTCCTCCCGAATGGCGTCTTGTCGCTCTAGTGCCTGGTGCCGGACCTTCTAACGGACGGGCGCACCTCGGGGAGCGTAGCCAGTCGGTGCTCTATCACCTACCTAGGGACCCCAGCCATATCGGACGGTTGCCAGGCGAACACGTCGGAATTGGACCGGAGGAAGGTGATGAGAGCGTCTTCCTATTTGGCACTGAGGCTGGCGCCAATGAAGACAGACTTCCCGGGCTCACCCTCACTCAGGGAGACCACCTTTACCTCACCGACCGAGCCGGGCGAGGCGCAGGTCTGCGCCTAAGGGGCTCCCGGAAAGGCGGCATCAACCGGCTTCACGCAGGTGGCACCGCCAGTCCAAGTCTTGGCGCAGGCAACACAAGGATTACGCCTCGTCCACCCGAACGACTATAGGGCCACCAGGCCCTGGCATTTTCACCACCATGTATCCATAGTGGATTGCTGCCATGAACTTGGCCAACGCCAGTCGGCCGAGTATGGCATTGTACGGGAGGTCGAATCGGCGACTTCGAAGTCGACCAGCTCCGTACGGTAGTTGCTTTCCTCCCCGAAGGTGACAGGGAGGCGCACCTGGCCCAAGGGGACCATGCCAGCCCCCGGGGCTATGCCGTAGAAGGGCAAGGCCGAGCGCAGCTCCTGGTTCGACACCTGGAGCGCCCGGAATGCCTTGAAAGACAGGAGGTTGATGGAGCTCCCTCCATCCATCAACACTCGCCCGAGCTTCACATTCGGATCGTGGGAGAAACCACGACCAGAAGGTGACCTATACCGGCAGTGCTCTCAGGGTGGTCAGCCTGACTGAAGGTGATCGGCTCCTCCGACCACTTCAGCATCCGACACACCCTTGAACTCGACGTCGTACCGTAGACTTCCCTCCTCAACCGCTTATAGGATGCGTGGGAGGGGTAGGTGGACGAGCCACCATAAATGTATGCCACGGCGTGCATGCGCGCTTTGGAAGGCGCCGAGGCGGGTCTTCGTCTTGGTCGTCGTCGTGAGGGCGGTGCTCCTTGAGCCGATGCTCGACCATCTTGCTCACAACCTGGCAACTGTCTAGGCCATGAGTGTTGGTCCGGTGGATCGGGCAGCAAGGCTCGCCCTACTCCTCGCGGTGGTCGTTCCTCCGACCGCGGCGGTCGCCACGCCGGCCTTGGCGGTCGTCCCGCCAGTCGCGGTGGTCATCCCGCCGGCCACGGTGGCCGCGCCTCCGCGGCCGGCGTCTTCACGCCAAGGCCGCCGGTCAGACCTGCTGGTTCAACGCTCGCGCTTCCGCGCCTTCTTGTTCGCAGGGCCGGGGCCCCTCGAGGTCCCGGCTTTGTCCCCGCCGCGTCCTCGCGCGGCGCCAGACACTGGCCCCAGATCTTCTACCGCCCACGCGCACTTGTGCGCCAGGGAGAAGAGCTCGGAGGTGGCGGCGATGTCGCGGGTCGCCATCTTTTCCCGCATCTTGCAGTCGCGAACGCCTCTTTGGAAAGCGATGACAACCAACTACTCCGAAATTCGGGGGATCGTGTTGCGGCAGTGGCAGAAACGCCGAATGAAGTCGTGCAATGACTCCCCTTTTTCCTGCTCGAGGGCATGGAGATCGTCCTCCACGCCCAGCTGTGCGAAGGAATCTTGGAAGTTGGCGAAAAAGAGGCCGCACAAGTCCCCCCACGAGCGCATTGATCCCCGCAGGAGGTTCAATAGCCATGACCAGGCGGACCCCGTCAAGGCCGTTGGGAAGTAGTTGGCCATGGCCTTCTCAGACCCGCCAGCGGCACGCACCACCGTGGTGTAAATCTGCAGGAACTCCTCAGGGTTGGTGGTGTCGTCGTACTTCTCGATGGAGGCCGGGCAAAACCTTTCGGGCCACGCCACCCAACGCAGTCGTTGGGAGAACGCCTAGCATCCGACGTCGTAGGGGGAATCCTGTCGTCCACCTAAACCTCGGCCCGAAGACCGTGCTGGGGAGTGCGGATCGCGACACCCTAGAGAGTTAGAGGAGCGGACTTCCTCCTCGCTCTGAAGGTGAGAGTCGCGAGAGGAACTGTCACCCCTAGGGGCCATCCGTCCGTCGCGAGCGCGACGATGCTGCAGGTGATCACGCAAATCACCGCCACGCCGCCGGCGACGCTTCTCCAGATGGACCTCGTGTCTCAGAATATCCCCAATTTCTAAGCCGCATAAAAGCTAATTTAAAATTAATTAATTTTAAAATTTGGTTTTTCATCGGTGTTATATTTAACCTGGCATCCTTATCCATCCAAAATTGAAGTTCGATCCTTTACCATCCGCAAAGTCGGAATTCCTAATTCCGGTCCTTACTTGAAATTTCACCTACATTCCAAGATGCTATAAAAATCCCAAAACCTATTGCATTAGGTTCCAAATATTCCAAAATATTTTTAGGAATTTTCTCAAGATTTTTGGAATCTCTTTGCTATTTTATCTCTCGCGGTCTTTCATCAAAATCAGTATATTCGTTCCGGAATAATCTAAATTCCAAAATTCATCAAAATTCAGTGAAACTAATTTTATTGGGTTCCAAATAATCTCTAGTATTTTTAGGAATTTTTCCAGGATTTTTAGATCATTTTTACTATTTTATTCCGTGCGTGATTTATCCTCATTTTCTTCCGGCCAATGAGGAGCTGCCACCTAGCAAGCACTGTTCATCTTCAACCTCTGATCGTGTAAATTCCAGAGAGAACGTTTAACTTCTCATTTTCTCCACCAAATTGAACAAGGCCAGATCCGTTGGAAAGGTATTGATGAGGAGAATCCATTTTTCATCTTCGTTAGTCCTTAATCTCGGAATTGGATTAATTGAGTAGAAACCGAAATGCATTCAAAACTCCATAACTTGGTCGTTTCTCAATGAAACGACGAGCTTCCACCTCTCGATTCTTCGTCTCGGTGTCCTCTATCCCGTGCTCACCTTGTCTCGTTGGTCCAATGCTGTTTCCCTTCCCAAAACTCGAGAAAACCCGACGCTCGGCGTTCTCCAAAGACACCAGCGAGCCATCTCTTACTCCGGTGAGTTTCTAGACAAACCAACCGCGCCACTTTGTGCCATTTGCCTCCGTGATCACAACCATTCAATCGGATTTGATTTTTGTTGCAATTTGACTCCGGATTTCGAGTTTGTTCGTCGTCGGCCGTCGCTCCGTTCGTCGTCGATTTCTTCTATTTGGGTACGAAACCAATTCAATTCCTTGCACCCGTAGACTCCCCTTGATGCTAGCTATCCCATGCTCACCCTAGTTTCGAGAAATTTCGCGTTTTAGAGTGGTTTTGACCGTCGTGCCGTCGGCCCGATTTGAACGTTGATTTTTTTCGCTGTTGCATTGTCTCGAAGTCTTCGCCACCGCCACTGCAAGACCAAGACTCGCCATCCTCGCCAAGACCACTTCGACCCATTGGCTGGCCAAGCCCGCCGGCCGCTGCTCCCATGCGCCCTCGTTTCAGGCGCTTAGCGCCATTGCTCGGCCACATCGTTGCACAAGGCCGCTTCTTGCCGTGCGCCGCCACCCTCCGGTGAGCCCCCATCGGCGAGCCTCTCCTTCTCCCCTTGGCCGGCTCCTCCATTGCTGCTTGCTCCCAAGGCCATGGCGTTTCCCTGGCCATGTCGTTCTTTGCATTTTTCTGTACAAAACATTTGGGAAGAAGGCCTTGAGCCAATGACGCATGGGGCCCGCATGGAAGAGACTCATGGAAATCAGGAAATTGGAGAAAAAGAAAGATTCCAAAGGAATATTCCTCGGTTTTCCAATTTTCAGGATTTTGAGAATTCAAACAATTGTTTCTCCTCCGTCGTAACTCGGAATCGAGTGATTCCAATTGCTAAATTCATCTAAATGCATCCTATATCTGCCAGTATTTTTATTATAATTTTTAGTTTCTGTTTAATTTATTTTATTCTTTTCGCACCGCTTTATGCAGTAGTCGATTTAAGCCGCCAGAGTCGCCATTTAAGGAGAAGAGCTTCAGTGCAGCGCATCGCATCTCGTTGACGAAGGCAAGTCTCCTTAACGCACATTGATCCCATGTTTGCAAATGTTTTACAATGTTTTGTAAACGTGCATTACTATCTTTATAACCGTATGTCAAATATAGACTGTTAGTTATTCCGAATTGCTATCATCTCCTTGATTGTTGATATCCATGTTTAATTGTAACCTTAGGACACTTTGCTATGTCATGCCTAATTTATATTGTGACATTTGATGGTTAGAACGGTAGTTTTGCTTAGTGCAAAAATTGATTAAAAGACCTACGGGTGGGATTATATCAAAAGTATGATTTAAAGTATGATTTGAGAATTGTAGCAAAGTTTTCGCTGCTGTGATTGCAAAATAAAAATAAAATAAAAATGGTTTGGATTGGGACGGAATGGTTTGTCAAGCAAAAGGATAGAGCATCGGTTTCGTTTATGAAAGCCGCCCTAATCAATTTAAGGACCGACGCTTATGACTGTCCATTCTAAGCATTACCGTGCAACCACATGTCAATATGGGCTCTGACCTGGCTGAATAATTTGTAGAAACCTAACTTAGACTCACCAGATGTTGGAATGTGGGTGCCGGATGGAGGCAGGTCATATTTTCCCACACAGCGCAAGAGGGGCTTTATATCAAGTGATGGAACCCTAATAGCGGTGAAACCTCACGGTGAATCGGGTTAGGCGTATACATTGTAAAGGCCTTGTCATGATCTCTCTGCCGCACACCGAAGGAAGTGTGTTAATCGCGTGGCACTAAAGAGATGAAGAATGCTTTCATACTGGTAGACTTGGTTTTGGTTTTAAAAATAACTGTTGTTTTGGGATTCGGAAGTGGATAGAACTCTCGCATATTTATTTGGCGGATTGAGCCAATCAGGTAGATGGAACCTGTTTTGATCATGACGGATAGAGTCATGAGTTGGTTTACCTTAATCTTTTAAATGTGGCGGATAGAGCCTTTATACTAGTGATGGTGGATAGAACCTTCACTAGAATATTAAATAATTCAATTGTTAAAATGTGCATTGTGAAAATTATTATTATGTATGGTTTGATGAAACTTGGCTTTATGCAAAAGAACCCTATTAAGCCTTTCCTTGGAAAGCCCTACATGTTGCATTTTCCCAGACTTGCGGAGTACGTTTGTACTCACATACTACACAAAATTTTGTCATCAGAGAATTACCAGGATGCAGTTGAAGATGAAGAATTCTATATCGAGGAGTTTGATGAAGGTCGCCAGGATAACTAAGCTCGCGCTCCTAGTCGTCGCCTATGGTGTCTTTTGGGTTTTATCCTTCTGTTATTTGTTTCCGCTGCTATGAACTCAGGTCATGTGACCAAGAAATGTAATAAATAGCCATGTGGCTAGTACTTTATATTTATGCAATTACTTCGTTCTGTTCTGGTTATGATTATCACTACTTCACTGTGTGTACTAGCAACTGATCTGGGACTAGTACAGAAATACACAGAGATTCCGGATGGTAAATCTGGGGTCTCACATGTCCTCACGGTTCCTCGCGGAGCTGGGACCTTCTTCTTGCACACCCTTTCCCTTACTCTGGCCCTCCTAGCCAGAGCGCTTCCCGCTTGGGCGGTTGGAAGCTTGGGTGCGATCGATGTACACCCTTGGTTGAGGGGTACCGACGGTCCCCGACCGGTCGAGCATCCCTACGTGGAGCTGGGCCGCATCTATGAGGCCAGTGATATCCCGCAGCCACGGCGTGGCCGGGGTGTCTCCTGCAAGTTCCACCGAGGGTGGTCTAGGAGGAAACGGACCGCATGCAGGTTCTGGGCCGGAGTGGCTGCCTCCATGGCCAGCCGACGCCAAACCGAAAGTTCGACCGCTGCTAGGGGGCGCCACCGCCCTCCTACGGGGGCGTCGAGAGGTGATCCCTCATCCGACGAGAGTGCCGGGACGTGTTCCGGGCGCTGCTAGCCTCCGCCACCTCTTGCCGCTACGAGTGTGAACCCGCCATCACTAGAGGCATGGTCTTTTCAGACGGAAGACCGGAATCCGCCGGAGAGATGGCTGGGTGAGCCAACCACTAGCCCCCTACCTGGCGCGCCCCTATCGGCGTATTCCACCGAACAGGACCCCATCAATGAACAGGGTTGACTACTCCCAAGATGGAAGGTATGGTTCGGTAGAGGGCGTCTTCGTGGCCGAAAACCCTAACGACTCTCTCACAATGAACCCCGGGGATCAACAGATCGATAGACATGGTGATGTACCCAAGTTCAGGCCCCCAGCGCGGGTAATAGCCTTACGTCCTGCTAGACCTTTGTTGAGGAAATATGGAGGCGATTACAATAGCTCTTCTCTTCTTTCTCCCAACCTTCGATCTATCGACCGACCCCCCTTTCCTCCATGCACCGGGGCGCCCTTATATAGACGGGTTGGCCCGGGCAGGTGAGAAGGTGACACTATACTGATCTATGACTCATTAATTACACCCATCATTCGAGCCTTATCTCACTGACCCATGACTCATTTATTACGCCCGTCGTTATAGCCTTGTCCTTCAAGCCCCATTTAATGCCGCTGTGAAGCTTCGTCCGGTCCGCCCGGGATATGACACTCCTGTGACAGGTTTGGTGAGAGGTGTCAGAGGGATGGGCCATCGTCGTGTCGATAGAAGCATTCTTCGCAATTAATGGCCCTGACGCAGCATGTCAGGGGATGGAGACTTCGAGGTGAACCCTTCTCCTTGTTCCGTTGGTTGCCTTCGTGGCCCAACGAGCGGGGCCCGATCACCCGCCCACTCGCCAGTATGCCACGCGGCTTACCGCCCTACGAAAGCGAGCCATGATCGCCCACCGCCCACCAAAGCCGCCACGCGGGCTTACCGCCCGATGGAGTGGCATGATCGCCCACCGCCGCCAAAGCCGCCACGGCTTACCGCCCGCGAAGGGCATGATCGCCCATCCGCCGCCAGCCGCCACGCTGGTTTTCGCCGGCAGGCACGACGATCACCACCGCTAGGTCGCCACGGGCTTACCGCCCATGAAAGCGCAGCATGGTCGCCACCTACTCGCCAAAGCCGCCACGCTGGCTTTCGCCCAGCCAGGGGTGGCATGGTCGCCACCGCCCGCCAAAGCCGCCACGCGGCTTATCGCCCGGCAGCAGGGCCTGATCGCCCACCTGCTCGCTAGGCCGCCACGCGGGCTTACCGCCCAGCGAGCAGGGCATGATCGCCCACCTGCTCGCCAGGCCACCACGCGGGCCAGGCCGCTTCTTGGGCCCACTATTCTGTGGCGGAGAGGGTACCCCGGTGCAAAGTACACCGACATCACCTTTCTTCTCTTCTTTGTCCATCCTCTCTTTATGAATTTCTTCTCTTCTTTTCTTCGGGGTCTCCTCTTGACGCCCATCTTCACCTGATGTGTCATTGTCCTACTTTCTCATCTCAACCAACCATTTTGACTTAACCTATCTCATTCACAACTCAAAAAAATAGTTAGTACAAGACACATAGTTGTCTCAATCATTTATATATTCACTTTATTAACACATAATGGAAACCTCTAATATCGATTAAGCACAACCCAAATCAAATTAAATGATATAAATGTATTTTAAGTAGACTGATGCAACTAATGCTTCGTTATATTCAAAAACTATCAATTATCCTTAATCAATCCAAAAGAACACAATCAACACATGATGAAATGTCCTTTGATGATTAAAAAACAACCGACCTCAATTAAAATTTTCATTTAAATTGATATGAGTATATATTAACTATACAAGTTTTTATATACTCATGTTCATAAAAAGTAATGATTCATAATGTGTGGACTATATGGAAATGACCATTACTCTAAGCCATCAACTATAGAATAAATCTGACGGATACCCGACACACGTATCCCCCTGAATGCCCAGAAAGGCGATGGGTCACATCGCATTCTCTGACCCGGGGCCCAGGGCCTCCGGCCAAGCCGACCCCAAAAAGTGGCCCGACCAGGCGTTACAGAGCGGGCACCTTACAAGCTACGGCGATACCAACTCGGAGATGCCCCGACCGACGGGTCGGATGGGCCGAGAGCCTCGAACAGACTCAAACCCCCTTCGTCAACAAGCCAACATCAAATCATCGAAGCCGCCGCCGACCCGCCACCTACTCCCATCGATGCGGCGTTCAAAGATGACCAAACGGGGTGGAGGCGCGCCTTCCCCAGCAATTCAAGGTCGACATCCCGACGCTAGCCGACAAGCCACAGAGAGAGTCGCTGCTTCCGGAGGAACGGACCGCACTCGCCGCAGCCTTCATCGACTCGACGAAGACCAACAACTACCCGGCCAAGTCAAGTCCAAGACCAGACGCCGAGGCGAAAGACCAGACTCAGCGAGGAGCCCCATCCGTTTTTCCTTCACACGCCTATGTAACCGCTTCCCGGCTATATAAGGGAGGCTTGGCCCTCCGGAGCGGGGGACCATGACTTAACATTCACATACACATAGCGAGCATACTCCTAAGCTCCGAGCCCTTCACGCTCATAGCTCCCTCATCCGACCACCGTACACGAGGTGCTTGCGTAGCCTCGCTTGTAACCCAACGAGCTCATCAAGATCAATACAAACACGCACCACCACGCTAACCGAGTAGGGACATTCACCGAACCAAGATAGATTCTCGACCCTTTTTCTCTTTTGGGTCTAACCATTTAAGGAACGGGAACGCGCGGCCCCTCAAGACTTACAAAATTTACTTGCCGGTTCTCGAAACACCGACATTTTACTTGATGGATTCCTTCGTCAACGACAACGCGCTTGCACCCGGGAGCCGAATCCATTTCGGTTCCCTCGATTTCATCGCCAACACGACGGGAGAGCTCAACCTTGCTCCCGTCACGTCCCCAGCCAGCCCGCAGGTGCCTGACCGCGCCGCCCACGCCCTCGACAGCCTTTCACTCGAGGTCTCTCGCGCCGCTCCAAAGCCGACGCCCACCAGGCGCAAAGACCGCCATTCATGAGGCGCGCGCGCTTTGTGGCGACGCCACGCCTCCGAAAACTGCGCTTTATGGCAATGGTGGCTACGTGCGCCTTCCATCCACGAAATTTTGAGAGCTCCACCGACGGCGACTCCGCCCGACGCCGAGCAAGCCTCAAGGAGCCGCACACCGCTGAATGCAACGTGGCGGTGTGAGCGATCAACCGCCGCCATTTTGCCGAAGTCAAGAGGACCGCCACCGGCGCCCGGGCCGGAGGCGGCCAAAGAAGACGACTGTGGTGGATCATCCCAAGTCCGCCCGACCGCCGCCGACAATGAGCTGAATCGCTGGGCGGCCAGACTTCGGCAAGGCACGGTCGACCAACCAGGCCGAAGTCAACATGTGCCCTCGCGAGTACTGAAGTCGGCGACGATACAGGCCGAGTACACCAACGATTGGCGGAAGAGCCGGATAACGCCTGTGCTTCCCTCTTCCGAGCTAAAACTTCACCATGGCCGCGATGTTACATTCGCGGCATCCTCGAGCCTAACGAGCCCGAGGTTCGGCCACCTACCAAAGACCTCCGGAGCTGGTAGAGCACGCCAGACAAGATGTACCGCCCCGCACTCGCGTGGGATCTCACGGGCCGCCAAGCCTAAACTCGCCATGAAGCCGAGAAAGCCGCATCGCAGCCTGAGCGCCCCAGCCTCCTACACCGGCGCCATCGTCTTGGGCAACTCTACGACCGCCGCGACACTCTCGACGCCGAAGAAGAGCGCCGACGCCGCTGCTCGTTCGCGGTCGCCGAGAAGGCGGCCGCCAGGATCGTGACCATGACCCGAGGGCCCGGGGCCCTGTGCATTCTCACGGAGATCCGCCGGGCGGATTTCCCGCCCGCTTCCGCACTACCAACATCACCAAGTACACGGAGCAACGAACCGGTGTTTGGTTAGAAGATTATCGGCTACTTTGTCGGGTCGGGGCCTACTAATGATCTCTTCATCATTCAAGATCCCCTCTATTTGGCGGACTTGGCTCGAGCTCGCTCGAGTACCGCCGCACGACTATCGAGCCGGGCCGACTTGAAAAGCGCTTCGTCGGAACTTCGTGGCACGACAAGTGCCCCGGGAACTCTGGGACTCAAGAGCAAGCAGCAGCCGGGAGAAACGCTCCGGGACTACATCCGGCGCTTCTCCCAACAGTGCAATGAACTCCCCGACATTAGCGACGCCGACGTCGTTGGGGCATTCATTTACGGCACCACATGCAGAGCCTTGGTCCACAAACCGGTTGCCTCAAACCCAGACCACCAAGGACTCCGCCGACATCGCCATTTCAACCACGCCCTCGCGAGGAGGCGATGGGGCCATCTTCGATAAAGCGGCGTCAGCGAGAATCGCCCCGAGCGGCCGCGCTCCGACCGCCCAAACAAGCGAGGCGAAAGGAAAGCAGTCCGCGAGACCATTTGATCGCGCGCATTAACGCCTCGACAAGCGCAGCGCGGCAGCCCACCGACCACTTCAAAAGCCGATGGATAGCAGGTGCGTTCAACCACGGTACCCCGTCAGGCACAAATACCGGGACTGCGAAGTCCTGAGACGCTTTCTCTCCGGAAACCCCACGCAGCCGCGGGGCAAAGGAAAGAAGCGCGACCCGACACCAGAGGCCGGAGAGGACAAGGCAGGCGCCGGGTTCCCAGAACCCGACGGATGCCTTATGATCTTCGGCGGACCAGAGAGCTACGCCGACAAACGCCGGCAGAAGCTCGCCTACCGTGAGGTGCACACGGTGACCCCCGCGGTCCCAAACTACCTCCGTTGGTCGGAAACCCCGATCACCTTCGATCGGGCGGACCACCCCGACCGTATCCCGCACCCCGGGAGATACCCACTCGTCGTCGACCCCATCGTAGGGTCGAAACGCCTCACCAAAGTCCTCATGGACGGCGGCAGCGGTCTCAACATCCTCAGATGTTGAGACGCCGACGCCTGGCGCCCCCGCCGACCCTACGACCGAGCAAGGCGCCTTCCAGCGCCATCCCGGCCATCAAGTTTACCCTCCGGGCAGGTCGACCTGCCGTTACCTTTGAGGACCCGAAAACTTCCAGACCAAATCCTCGCCGAGGTAGTGGGGTTTATGTTCCTACCACGCTATCTTGGGAGGCCATGCCACGCCAAGTTCATGGCGGTCCCCAACTACACGCACTGGCTGAAGATCCCGGCCACGGGCATCATTACCGTGTCCTCATCCTTCCGGCTTGCTTTCAACTATGAAGCGGCGATTGCGAGCTAGCTCGGCGGTCATCGCGTCCGCCGAAGCTCAAGAACTACCGGAGGCGCCTCCGAGTCCATCCCGGCCCAAAGAAGTCGGGACTGGTCCTTCGAGTCCGCGGAGGACACGAGGGGATCGCGACGATCCCAAGACCTGCCAAGACCGCGGGTAGGGTCCGCCTCCGCCAAATAGGAAGCGCGCTTGCCGACTTCCTCCGCAAATCGGGATGTCTTCGCTGGAAGACCTCCGACATGCCGGCATCCCAAGGGAGGTCGCCGAGCACACCTCGAATATTGCCTGGCGCCAGCGCCGGCCTAACGCCAACGCGCTTGCTTCGACGAAGAAAGCGCAGCTCATAGGGAAGAAGTAGCTGCTTTTGGGGCGGGTTCATAAAGAGGTACGCCACCCCGAGTGGCTTGCCAATCTGTCCTTGTAAAGAAGAAACTGGGCAATGGAGGATGTGTCGACTACACAGTTCGAACAAGGCATGTCCTAAGGACCATTTTCCTTTGCCTCGGATTGACCAAGTCATTGATTCCACCGGCGGGTGCGAGTCGCCTCGTTCCTAGACGCCTACTCAGCTACCACAGATTTCGATGAAAGAGTCCGACCATTTCGCGACTCTTTCATCAATCCGCTCGCCTCGTTTTGTTACGTAACTATGCCCTTCGGTCTGAAGAACGCAGGCGCGACATACCAACGTTGTATGTACACCTGTTTCGAAGACCAGATCGGCCGTAACATCGAGGTATACGTGGACGACATCGTCGTCAAATCGAGGAAGGCCGCCAATTGCCGCCGACCGAGGAAACCTTTGCGAACCTCCCGCGGTTCGCGATAAAACTCAACCCCGAGAAGTGCTGGGTTCCCAAGGAAAGCTCCTCGATTCATCATATCCGAGCGCGGCATCGAAGCCAACCCGGTGAAGGTCTCCGCAATCATGAAGATGGGGCCGATTACCGACCTAAAAGGCGTCCAGAAGCTGACGGGATGCCTTGCAGCCTTGAGCCGTTTCGTGTCTCGCCTTGGCGAGCGCGGAATGTCACTCTACAAGCTGCTCAGGAAGTCCGACCACTTTAGTTGGACGCACGAGGCTCAGGAGGCCCTCGACCGATTGAAGGCCTTCCTGACATCACCCCCGGTCTTGACGGCACCATCACCGTGCGAGCCTCTGCTCCTCTACATCGCCGCCACAACCCAGGTCGTGAGCGCGGCGCTCGTCGTCGAGCGGGCGGAGGAGGGCCGTGTCCTCAAGGTGCAACGGCCGGTCTACTTCATCAGTGAAGTACTCTCGGAATCTAAAGCCCGTTATCCGCAAGTGCAAAAGTTGCTCTACGCGGTGCTAATCGCGAAGAGAAAACTGATCCACTACTTCAGCCAGCACCCCATCTCTGTGGTGACTTCTTCGCCGCTAGGCGAGATCATCCGCAACCGCGATGCTTCAGGAAGAATAGCCAAGTGGGCGCTTGAGCTCAACGGCCACGACATCTCGTTCGTCCCCAAGACGGCGATCAAGTCCCAAGCCCTTGCCGACTTCGTCGCTGAGTGGACCGAAGCCCAGGCGCCACCGGCACTCGAAGACCCCGAATACTGGACAATGTACTTCGACGAGTCCTACACCAAGAATGGAGCGGGCGCCGGAATCGTCATCGTCTCCCCACTCGGCAACAGGCTCCAGTATGTTGTCCGACTTCTCTTCGATGCCACCAACAATGTCGCCGAGTACGAAGCCCTCATCAACGGTCTCCGGATCGCCCGACCTCGGCGACTGACGGCTTTACGATCTGGCGACTCAAGGCGGTGGTCGACTGTGTCATGAAGACCTCCGAGCCCCGAGACTCCACGCGATGGTCAGATATCGCCGCGAGGTATAAGCTCAAGAGAAATTCAAGGGTTTCGAGCTCCATCACGCCTACCGACGCCACAACAATGAGGCCGACCACTCGCCAACATTGCCTCGGGCAAGGGACCGTTCGCCGGAATCTTTGCCCACGACCTTCGCTCAATCGTCCGTCTGAAGCGGACCGGTGGTCGATCAGCGGCCGCCCGCCGGTTCGCCGAACCAAGCACCGACCGCCGTCGCCGCCCCATCCGAAGCCAAGTTAAGACGTCTTGACGGCCGAGTCCGACCGAGAAAGCCTTACGTCGAAGCGCTGATGATGGGACTCTCCCCGATCCGACCGAGGCTCGACGCCGCCCGGCGTGAAGTCCTTCCCGGTCGGCGAAGACCTTTACAAGAGGAGTCCTCCGGTTCTCCAGAGGTGCATCCTACCCGACCAAGGCAAGGAGTTGCTGCTCGACATCCATGGCGGAATATGAGGACACCACGCAGCCCCACGGTCCCTCGTGGGCGGCCAACTTCTTCCGCGGCATCGTCTATCGGTTTGGAGTCCCGAACTCCATCATCACCGACAATGGTACGCAGTTTACGGGGAAGGAATTTCTCGAATTCTGCGACGACTTCAACATCCGTGACGATCGGGCGCCGCCGCCCACTGCACTCAACGGCCGGCCGAAGGGCGAACGGCATGATCCTTCAGGCTCAAGCCGCGAATCTTCAATCGATTGAAGAAGTCGGTAGGCGTATGGGCACCGAAGTTGCCCTCGTCGCTTGAACTGCGGACCACTCCGACCAGATCGACCGGCTTTACGCCATTCTTCTAGGTGTTCGGCGCCGAAGCTGTCTTGCCGACCGACTTGGAATATGTAGCCCCGAGACTTCAAACCTTCGACCAGGCTCGGGGGCTCGACTCGCAGCAAGACGCCGTCGACCAGCTCGACGAGGCGCGCGACGTTGCCGTCCTCCGGTCGGCCAAATACCAACAAACGCTGCGGCGTTATCAGAGTCGACAGATCCGCGACCGAGCCTTCAACATAGGCGACTTGGTCTCTCGGCCAGTCCAACCCGTCGGCAAGCAAAAGCTTTCACCTCCGTGGAAGGCCCTTCACCGTCAGGAGGTAATCCGCCCCAAGACCTACCGACTCAAAGACGCCGAAGGCAACACTGTTTCAAATGCTTGGAACATCGAAAAGCTCAGGCAGTTTTTTCCCTAAGAACCTATTTCCTTGCCGGGCGTATCTGTCTGCCTGACCAACCCGAGCGGCGCGAACCCACTCGGGGGCTTGTAAGTTTACGTAACCTTGTTACGTAGCGCCCTAATCGACCTAAGGTCTTCCCCTCAAGAAACCACTTCGACCCGGCTATTACGGTCTACGTCTTGTAAAAACTCCGGCGGTTTTTCTTGACTACGGCCGCTAAAGTGATGGCCCGCGGCGCGAAGTGATCTTCATACGGGTGACCCACGGACGATCCGCAAAGGGTTTTTTCGCAAGCATTCGGCAATCGTCAGACGTTCAGCAAGAAAACAAACGCAGAAAGCATGCATTGCATAAACTTCAAACAAAAGTACATCCATTACAGACAAGCAAATAAGCGAGGTCTACGTCTTATGCTAACCCTAAAGCAGAAAAGAGTGCAAAAATCTGCAAAGCAGCAGGCCGGACCCTGAAGACGGAAGGAGCCGCTCCGGTGCCCGAGATGCCTCGCTTTGCACGGCGAAGTTGGGGGGGATGGCGGCAACCTAAGGGTCGGGCCAAAGAAGGCGCTCCTCCCGGCGCCCTCCCGGAGACCTCGCCTGGCGTCCGTCTCGTCGTCCGAGACCTCCATGTGCAGCCTCCCGCCACTGCCTCACGCCTCAGACTGCCCGCGCTGGCCGCGTCGCCCGGATGTGAGAGATCAGTGGCCGCCGGGTCAAGGAGCCAGATCGCCGGGCGCAAAGACGCCAAGACGCATTCGCTGTCAGAAGCGGCGACCCTCCGCCTTTTCGCGGCGGAGCGCCCGGAGGGCCTAGGTAGGTCCTCCAACGCTGCCGCCGGGTGAGGCCGAGGCGTGATTGCGCCACGGTGGGCTCAACGGGCTCGTTGAGCTCCGCCCCCAGCTGCTCAGCTCCCGCCCATGCTTTAAAAGGGCGGAGCATGGAGAGGAGGACCGCGCGCGTGGCGTCAAGTCTCGTCGCGGGCTATCTCGCCTCGGCCTCGGCCAGCGCCCGTGAGCCGCCGCCACTGCCCTCGGCGGCTGCACACCGCCTCCTCGGCGCTACACCAAGCGCCCTAGGGCAGCAGAAGAGCCCACCTGAGACACCAGGTCAGCATGGGACCGCACCAGCGCGTCCACCATGCTAGCCGCCCGATCCTCAAGAAGCCGCTTCTCGCCACTGGGGCGCTGAGCCACCTCCGACGCCGCTGTTTAAGACTGCTACTGGCCGATCGGACCTGTGGAAAGCAAAGACCGGAAAAGAACGTCAACTAGACGCTCCCGGCAACCCCGCCACGTCCGAAACAACCAAAAGAACACCTACCCGCGGCGGGGGCTCCAGATGAAGAACCTCGGCGAGGGTAGGTCAAGCCCGCCGCCGCCTGGCCGAGGAGCTTCCTCCGCTCGACGCTTGGAGGGTGAGCCCCGTGGCTCCTCCACCACTCGCCATCTGACCCTCTTGTCGTCTCCACCGCCGCTCGCCATGGCACCCGCGAGAAGTTCCACCGGGAATGGACTTGGAAGACGAAGGAGCCAAGGCAACACAAGCGTTAGGGCTAAGTATGGTTTACCGCCTCCCTCAGCGCTCGTATTTATAAGGGCGGATTCACCAAGCAGAAACCGCCGCCGTCTCGCGTGCTTCGCGGTGTCTCCTGGCGCGCCCTCGGCCCGACGCTGCGACGCGACGCGCATTAAAATCCCACTCCGCATTTAATGCGCGGTTTACACGGTGCAGAGCGCCGCCGCCCTCGCTGTGTTGACGCGACGCTCGGTCTTCGCGCAGAATCCGCTATACGGACATCCTCGAATCCGCGACTAACGCCGCGAGCCGCACGGCATCGAATTCGAAAGAGATAAGTCACCTGACTCCGTCTCCCTTGCAATTTTCTCGAACGACCAGCGATACGTGCCGACCACGCCCTGGTCGCCACGCATCGCTCGGGGGCTCGAGAGCAACGTCGTTTACATTAATACAGATCGGCGATCCGACTGACCACACGGCTCCCCAACCAGGTAACCTATCCGACCCAAGCGCTACGACCTACGCCCCAGCGGCTACGGTTTCGAAGTAGCGCTCCGTGGAAAGGGGTAACCTGCACGGTGCGAGCCATAAGTCAGTCGGAAACGTCCCTTTTCTGCTCAAAATGCGAAATGCATGCTCCCGTTTCTCAAATGACATTCACATTCATACGGGTCGGGAGCAACGTCGTTTACATTAATACAGATCGGCGATACGACTGACCACACGGCTCCCCAACCAGGTAACCTATCCGACCCAAGCGCTACGACCTCGCCCGGTGCTACGGTTTCAAGTAGCGCCCGTGAAAGGGGTAACTGCACGCGGCGAGCCATAAGTCACGGAACGCCCTTTTCGCTTCAAAATGCGAAATGCATGCTCCCGTTTCTCAAATGACATTCACATTCATACGAGTCGGCGATCCGACCGACCACTCGGCTCCCCTAGCGGGTAACCCATCCGACCTGGGCGCTGCGACCTACGCCCCTGTGGCTACGGTTTCGAAATAGCGCCTTGCAGTAACGGGTTACCCATACGGCGCGAGCCACGGGTCAGTCGGAAACGTCCCTTTCCTGCTCAAAATGTGAATGGGTGCTCTCGCTTTCCAACGTCATTCATGTTCATACGGGTCGGCGTCCCGACCAACTACTCGGCTCCCCTAGCGGGTAACCTGTCTGACCCAAACGCTGCGACCTACGCCACGGCGGCTACGGTCTCGAAGTAGCGCTTTGCGGCAAGGGGCTACCTATACGGTGCGAGCCACAAGTCGGTCGGGGCCACTCTCCTGCATGAGGCTTGAATGGACGCACTCCGACCTCGGGGTCTTTTAGCCCCTTCTTCGCGCCCTTCGGAAAATCGAAAACACCTACGCCCGAAAAAACCCCCGGCGGTTTCCAGGGTCACGGTTTCCGAGCTCAAAAGAAGGGCTTAAAACTCGCGAGCAAGCACAAAAACGAACCCCGATTCATTACATGCCGAAGTTTTTTACATCTACATAATATCTAACGTCATTCATAATCCCCGTGGAGGACGTTCTGCGGGGATATTCGGTCAGCGATCGCTCGGGCATAGGGCTCGACTTGGAGTCCGAAGCGCTCGACCTCCTCGTCGGTCCGGTTCCGGGCGATCCCGCTGCTAACTTTGTCCAGGTCAAGACCATTGTAGAAGGACATGGCGTTAACAAGCGCGGAAGTGGCTCCCAGGGCAGCACTCGTCTTCACCGACTTCTCGACGTGCTCCGGCACACGGGCCAACTTTGATCGCGAAAGGACTCGTCGCCTCGCAAGACAAATTTCGAGCAGTCGGACGCAGACGGCCCGGCCGACCTTCCCTAAGGTCCCCAACTCGGCGATCAGCTCGGCCCGCTCATCCTCCATTTCTTTCCGGGTCGTCTGAGCCGCCTCCATCGCCGCGGCCACCGCGTCACGCTCTTCCACCGCCAAACGCCGTGCCTCCGCGACTTCGCTGAATCTTTTTTGCAGCTCTGAAAATCGAGGCAAAAGTTAGAAATGCGCCTACGACGGCACCTCTCGAACCAACCCAGACAACAACAACTTACCGGACGTGGCACTCTCCATGGCTTGGAGCCTCCCCAGGATCTCCTCGCCGGACTTCACCGCCACGGCCGCCTCCTTGAGGGCGACGTCCCGAAGGCTAGGCCTCCTCCCCGAAGCCTACGCCACAGATCCGCTTCGAGCAGCAGCAATGTTGGCCTCCGCCAGGAGGGACTCAAGCTCGGATACCCTCGCCCTCAGGGACTCACCCGACCGGCGCTCCTCCTGCAGGGCGTCGTCCCTCTCACTCACCATCCGGCGGGCCTCTTCCGCCGCTGACTGCTCGCGCGCCGCAGCTTCCCGAGCCTCCTGCAGCTCGGAGTCCCGTTGGTCGCGACCCTCCTCCGCGGCAGCCCTCTGGCTGTGCAGGCGACGGAGGAGCCCGGACTTGCCCTCCGAACGCACCCGAAGACGCTGCAGCCAGCCACCGCTCCATTTCAAGATCCGTCAACATCCGAAAAGGCGAGAAAATTCCGAGCATAACTTACCGCACCAGCCGGGTCGATCCCCCCGGCGACCGCATCCAACGCCCTCCCGGAAGACTCAAGGAGAAGATTCAGGCTCACCCGAATCTGCCCCAACTCGGTCCGGGCCCGTTGGGAACCCTCCCGCAGGGATTCCCACTCTTCAAGCTCCGCCCCGTCGTCCAGCGAGAACGATGTCTCGCCGGATGGGTCACCGCCCGGCCAGACCAGGATGGTCGGGGCGATCGAGAAACTCTCTCATGTCGCCCCGGCGCCCGCCCGACAGTTGGGCCTCCATCACCACCACCGGCGGATCCGCTGCCTCCGCCACCGCTGACCGCAGCTCGCCCCCTCACCGCCTTTTGGCGACGATGGGCGACCGCTTCGATGCTGTGGACTCCTCCGAGCTGCACGCCGCCGCGGCGCGAGGATCGGTCCGCCCTCCTCGCCTCGTTAGTGGCGGCGAAGCTCGACGGCCGCCGGACGTCGTGGGACACCAATTCCACGGACGCCCGGATTACCATCGCCGGCGCGATCTCGCCACGCTGGCCGACCACGGCGCGACGCCGCCGCCCGACGTTGCCTCGACGACCGGCGTTTCCCTCGACCGGCCGGCGTCGATCCGGTGGCCTTCCGCCGCTTCTGTTAAGCTTTCCTCCGCAAAATCCCTAAAAGCAAGGGCCGGTCAGGGACATTTTGAACAAAATCGACACGCACGGCGAAGGGGACAAGACTAACCACGCCGAGCGAGTGCCGAACAACCGCGCTCTTGGCGGTCTCCTGGCGGCGAAGGCCATCTCTCTCCCCCTCCAGGGGCACCCCCGTCGGAGGTGTCCCTGCCCGGGGTGCCGCAATGACGACCTCCGTGTCGACGTCCTCCATTGGATCGTCGACCGGCGGCAGCTCAAAATCATATTCTTCATACGGATCATCGAAGCCTCACCGCCATTGAAGGCGACCCCGTACCGATCGAAGAAAGGGCGGTCGACTCGACACCTCTCGCCACAGGCGCCACGGCCCGGCGGCCCTCCTTTCTCCTTCCTCTTGTTCTCCAGCGCCCTTCCGAGCGGACTCATAACTTCGGCTATTGGCGGATCGCCGCCTCATCTCCTTCTCCCTAAAAGAATGCCCGGAGGATGCTCCAAGCAGCCCTCGAAGGGGCGGAACTCGCTCAGCCGAACGCGGGGAATTAAGGTACGCTAGAAAGGGTAGGTGAACCTCCCACTTACCAAGTTCGGGGGGTTTTCCACCGAGAAGGGCTCGGGAACGCCGCCCGCCGCCACCGTGGCTTTCAATGCCAAGACGGCGGCCACCCGAGCCTCCACCTCCGACGAGGGAAGGTCCGAACCCTCCATCCTCATGGGGTCGGACGCCCCCTCATATTGAAACATCGGGTGGGGCCTGTCCATGAGGGGTTGTACGCGCCTCGCCATGAACGCGCACGCACGACAAGATAACCCGTCAGTTCGCCTCTTCGAGCCGCAGCCGCCAAGGATCACCACCATCTTCCGCTTTCCTCTCGTCCGCCGGACGACCCCATTCGCACACCGCCCGCCGTCTCCTGAAGGCCGGGCGCCGTCTCTCTGATTCAATGTAGAACCACTCGGTGCCATCCCTGCTCGAGGTGGGCGCTTCATGTCAAGGTACTCCACGATCGACAGGACCGAGTTGATGGCGGCGCCACGATCGACGCCTAACGACGCTACCGACTTGCCCTTCAAACCAAGATATGGAAGAAGTACTCCAGAGGGCCCAATGGGGTTCGATCCTCAGAAAGCTCAGACAACTGCAGCGTGATGAAGATCGCGATAGCAAAGACTCGCTAGGGTTCGGATGGTGCACCTCCACCTTGTAAAGTGAAGAAGCCCAGGACGAACGTATGGAGGGGAGGCCGAACCAGCGCCAAAGAAGGACGCGGCTATAACGATCTCGCCGTCACCAGTTCGAGCCGCGCCTCGATGGCACCCTCCACGGGCTACATCGCGGCGGGAGGAACTGCTTTTCGCCAAAGCCGAGCACCGGAAGGCCAAGAATGGTGCACTCCTACCACGCCATCTCAAGGGGCGGGGACTGTTGGGAGAAGAAAGGGCTAAGGCAAAGAATCCTTCTCTTGGGGTTTTCTCGATCTTCCTCCTTGCCGCCGTCCTCTCTCTTCCTTTCGCAGCGAAGAACAGGACAACGAGGGAATCCGCCCTATGGCCCCCTTCCGCTTATAAAGAGGCGACGCCCGAGCCGGACGGCGCCAATCAAGCAAAGCTCGCGAACGGAACGGCACCTGCTCCGCCCCCGACCGTCTCCGACGGTTCAAACGGATCTGTTGCCCTAATTCTTGATCGCTTCAAGATTTAATCCTTGACAGGACCGTAGCCAGGCGAAAAGGACATCGGGCAGAGCGGCGCACGGCTCCTCGGGCCTCGCCCCCGAACTCCAAGGGTCGCCTTTGCGACGGGAGAAAAACATGCTAGACCGCTATTTTACCCGTAAGCCACTTAAAGGCTTACCGACTTATGCTCGAGGCTCGACCAAGTCGTGGGCCCCTTAACGCCCGCCACAAGTGGGACGCACACGCCGCCTAACGAAAAAAAAAAATCGAGCGAGGACGAGGATAAGGCGAAGCTCAGTGGGCCCTTGTTGGGTCGTGACGACCAATCGCTTTGAATCGTGTTCGAGGTCATACGTCACACTTCTCTCGCGGAGCTCTGCCGACGGTGGCCAATAGCGCCTTGTGTCGGGCGACGACTGGGTCCGACTTCGATCGAGTAACGAAAGGCTCTCATGGGTCGCCTCGGTGGGTCGGACGCTCGCGACGGATAACGCCCGCCGAAATGGTTCTCCTCGAAGCCACCAGGCCCACTCGAACTACCTCCGCTATCACCGCCACGAGCACGGCGTTCGAGCCTCACGATGGCAAACGCGTTTGCTCACCCTCCAGTCCCACACCGCGATGGGGCGATTCGTGGGAAACGCGCCGCTTCTCGCCGTAACATGGGACGGACGCTTATCACTTCCGCAACGGCGTCAAGACGGATAAACCCCCCACCTTCTCCGACTCGCCGGGGCTCGGGTTTCCATCCGGATCGATGCGATACAAGACCGGCAAAGCCGACTAACCCGATTGGTTTCAAGGCAACGACCGGGAAGCCGCCCGCTCGACCAACACGCTTGCGGTACTGCACGCTCTTCACCGGAGTTCAATCCGACACCGAGCAACCTCTACACTCTGGATAATCCCCGACCCGCTCTCCGACCGCGGGCTCAGGCTCCATCCACCGGATCGCTTCGCCTTGGGCAAAGCCAACCAAACCTGGTCGGTCGGGTCATGACCACCAAAGATCCGCCATCTCGAGCGCCACGCTTGCTCAAGATCCACCGATCGAAGCAAACCCCGATCGGCTTCCCTAATCCGGCTCGGGCTATTGACGGATACCACACACGTATCCCGGCCGCCCAGAAAGGCGATGGGCCACATCGCATTGACAAACTGGGGGCTCAGGGCCTCACGCCAAGCCACTCCCAAAGTGGCCCGACCAGCGTTATAGAGCGGCACCTTACAAGCTACGGCGATACTAACTGAGATGCCCCGACCGACGGTCGGATGATACGAGCCTCGAACAGACTCAAACCCCTTCACAACAAGCCAACATCAAATCATCGGCCGGCGCCGACCACCACCTACCCCACGATGCTGGCGCTTTCAAAGATGACCAAACGGGGTGGAGGCCGCGCGCTTCCCAGTGCAATTCGAAGGTCGACATCCCGACGTCAATACCGACAGTTGAGAGAGCAGCGCCGCTTCCGAGGAACGGATCGCACCGCCAAACAGCCTTCATCGACTCGACGCAGACCAACAACTACCCGCCGGTCAAGTCCAAGACCGACACCGAGGCGAAGACCGGACTCCAAAGCGAGGAGCCCCATCCGCTTTTTCCTTCACACGCCTATGTAACCGCTTCCGGCTATATATAGGGAGGCTTGCCTCCGGAGCGGGGACCACAGACGAACATTCACATACACATAGCCAGCATACTCCTAAGCTCCGAGCCCTTCACGCTCATAGCTCCTCATCCGACCACCATACACGAGGTGCTTGCGTAGCCCTCGCTTGTAACCCAACGAGCTCATCAGCATCAATACAAACACGCACCACCACGCGAACTGGAGTAGGGACATTCAGCCCGAACCAGTATAGATTCTGGACCCTCTTTTCTCTCTTTTGGGTCTAACCATTCAAGGAACGGGAACGCGCGGCCCCTCAAGACTTACAAAATTTACTTGCCGGTTCTCGAAACACCGACAAAATCCCACATGTATATGTGCATAGATATAATTGACATGGAGACAATATGCACATATTCAATTTTGATTACATCGGAGCTTATCCTATATTACCATGAGTATATTACAACTAGGCAATTCAGATATATACTGAAGGATTTAGTTCCAATGTCTTGATCCTTATATGTGTCAATAAAGAATAGATCAATACAATGAAATCTTCAAGTTAAATGACGAACTTCCCCTAAATATGTGCATCTATGTCAATAAGGATTGGAGAAACATGATGCACATTTTGTGGTTAATGCAATGGAAAATTCATACTTTAAATTGAATCCAAAGTATGCATTGAAATCAAAAACATTAATACAAGACATACCTTGGGTTTTTTATTTTTCATCCAAATATGAGACTACTAAAATTAAGCTCAATTAAACATGTTAGTCTCATAATGATTAGATTTGTCATTAAACAATGATTATCAAAAGAATTAGTTTCAATATTAGATTTATCATTAATACCAAAACCAAATTAATGGAGCTTGAACTTTCAATCAGCATACACCGCTATAGCCACACTCGACACTACGTCGCTTAGCGACAATAGCCTACCCCTAGGCGCAGTAGTGGTGGCCTCCCCCGGGGCAAGCGTTCACCATATGTAAAACCTCATTCTAATACTATTTGTTGATTCTAGCCTTGGATCATGAACACACAAGCACGAACACGAAAGGTAAACTTACATAATACCTCAACCATGCAAACTTTCATCAAACACACTGAAATTAAAAAACAATGAACTAAACTCTAGGTGATTTCTTTTAATCTCTAGCTTATTCTTTTATCTTGCGGATTAAACACAACAATGGATATTGTTTTACACATTGTTAATTAATTTGGAAGGCAACTAATTATTAAGTTAAGCTTTTGGACTGATTATATCCTTGTCTTATAGAAGATAATTTCCAGTGATATATTTTATATCTTGCATTAGAGATCATGAGGATACGAAATGGATGAAGATGAAAACATTTTATGTAGCAATATAGGATTGGCTCGCTAGTTTCTTGATGTTCTCACATTGGATCTTGCCGTGCATTCAAACATTCTTTTGCCAACAAATTAACACCTACATTGAAGTGAATCTATGCATAGAAGGAGTGAGCAGCGATGCCTCAGCTATTCAAAAGACAAAACCTGTTGGCACAACAGATGATCGACTTGATTCTGATGATAACGATGATACATATATAAACGATGGACATGTTCCACATTTAGTAGACAAAGACTCTAATAATGATGATGACTTTTTTGTTTAGAGTCTTTCAAATTAGTTTATTTGTATCAACAAAAAGAGACAGTTTTCTCCATGTTACCACGTTTTATATTATGCAATGTTGATAGCTATGCCAACATTATAACCGCACATTGCGTAAAATGCATTTATTTTATCTATGTTAGTTATTCTTTAATAATGAAATATTATTTTATGTATGTGAGTGTGTATATATATATATATATGTTACTACTTACTAGTCATGTGCCCGTGCGTTGCAACGAAAACTCAATTTGTGACAAAAAATTATTTGCAAAAAGCACTAACCCTGTCTGAATAATATTGTTCAATCTGAATATACAATGGTTGAAACTCAATTTACAATAAACAATTTATTTGTAAAAAGCACTAACAGTGGCGAAGGTGGGTAATTAAAGAGCAGTGGTAAAAGTGGATAATTTTGATAAAGTGACGCGAGAAGAAACTCTTACTTTATATAGTAGAGATGGGCTACAAATGCATGTCTGTCAAAGCAAGAATGGTTAAAAGACTATCTATGTGGCTTTCCGAGATATTGGAACAACAAAAACTTGCTTCCTGATGATCCTCCAATGCAGATCCACCGTAATTTATTTGTTTTCTCTGATCACGATGCACATGTAAAAAAACATATATCTACGTTTATCAACTTATTTTCATGAGCATGTTTGATTATTACACTTTGTTTCTCAATAGAGATGAGATATAATATACGGTAACATATCCTATGCACACAGGCTTTTCGTATACACACCGTACACACCAACTAATAATCTATAAAGTACATCTACAATTTTTTCAGAATTTTTCATGACTTTTATTAGTTAGTGTGCATGGTGTGTACATGGGAAATCTTATATGCACAAGATATGTTACCATCATATACACCTGGAAATGAAACTTAGTGTAGTTTGCACAAAGGCCACACGTGGTTGAAGAAAAAGTGTAAGGGTGTTAGTGTCTTCTACACAAATAGGAATGCATGGCAATAATCCAGACATTATTCTTGATGTTATTTTGAAACAAGGGGAAATAATTACAAACCAAAACACTTTGATTCTTGTAAAAGGTTATGGAATGAAGTACATGGAGATTACAAGTCCCAGGTAAGTTGCCTATGAAATGTATAATGCAGGTATGTTCCTTGTTCTGAGGTTAAATCCCACGGAAGTAGTCTATGAAATGTATAATGTAGGTCCGTTCCTTGGTCTGCTTAACATTAACCGTAGTAACGAAAAGGAGCTAACATTGCTTACATGGGATGTCTAATGCCCTTAGATGGTTCAGGTCATAAAGATACTTTGTTATGGATGTAAGATCAAGGCCAGACTTTTTACCTGTAAATTTTGGATAATTTGAGTACGAACTGGTCCTATTATTCATTTCAGCACATTTGATATATTTGCTTTTCGCAAGGTTTGAATGGATCATAGCAATCCCAGGAACAAGGTTTTGTTCAAGAAATGATTTGAGGAATTGTGGAAGAATGGATACAAGAAATGATTAATATTGTAAGTACTATTGTTCAAAATGTAGATGGACACAAACTTAGGTCATGTTTAGATCATGAAGCAGCTAAGGTCGCAGACCTTATCTAGAATAATGCAGCAAATGTCACTAGTGTATCATTCTTTTGTATTTCATGAACACGCCGATTTTCATTAAACTTGTCAATGCACGAGCAACATGATTTTCCTGGAAATTATCTTTAACACCGTAGCTTAAATTTCGCTCAATGTCTTAGTCCAATATGTGGTAGACCTACTCATGCATGGCACCCTGTTTACACTTTCATCCTCACTTTGTGTAAAAGGATTAATCCAGAGATGCTATGTTTAGACCAATAGGTATTATATACTACTGCAACTCACTTTAGACAATAAATGTGAGACTAATCCCACAAATGCTCTATATGAGCCTTCACATTAACAAACCGAGGTATTACATTCTCCCCAAGGACTGACGCCCTCACGAGTACATCACACACGCGACAGATACCCACAATTAAGATTGATACTCTAATACCATATGTAACACCATGACCTAAATTTCGCTCAATGTCCTAGCCTATTATGGGGCAGACTCGTGCATGCATAACACCCCGCTTATAATTTCATCATTTTCCCATGTAAAAGGGTTAACCAAGAGGTGCTATATGTAGACCCAACAAGCATTATATACTAGTACAACTAGTTTTAGACAAACAATGTGGAACTAATCCCATAACTACTTTACATGGATGTTCACAATAACGGGCTAATGTATTACCTTATCTTTAGTTATTTTCTTGAAACTACTGCTAGTACTTAATGTGAAGATGAGGGTATTCTTGGATTATATACATCTAGTACAAACTGGGGGCAATTCCTCATATGCCACTTAAAATTTGTCCCATCCCTTATATACGACTCATTATCCACATGTAAGTGACACATTCAAGGATTTTCCTAAATTGGCATTTAAAGAAATAATCATATAAACTGTGGTTCCATTAGGCGTATGGATATTTCAGTTTATTTATGAGCTCTTTTAGATATACTAAATTCAATACGGACCGTTCATTCTTTTCGATCTAATAGATCATATGAGTTAGTATTTATTTATATTTTCACTGATAGTATAGTAGTGAAAATATCCTTAATAAATTAATGGCTAGATCTAATTCATACTATTCTACTATATACTATCAATACAATGCACCATGAAATTTCTCGGACACGGAGGGCACTTACACGGCACAATCCACATAGCGTTGCAGTTTGTAGGCTCCACAACGACCCAATACAAAAAGATTAATCTGGAGTGTCTGCACGGCTTGCAATTGAGAACCATCTTTGGACTTCAGACAGACTATAGGCACGGGGATGGCCGAACCAACATGTCTGCCCTCTTTGCAGACAATTGCCAGAAACAGCATTGCGCCTGTTCTCTGAGTGGAGATACTCCAGAGTCCAGACTAGTGGCAAAGCACCTCATGGCAGATTGGTTGGGCAGTGCACCACTCAGGACCATCCCACTGGGCCACCAGTACATGCATTGGTGAACGGTGGATGAATACCAACAATATGGGAGGCCTCCCGATCTAATCGATTGGGAGATCTTGAAGGAGCGGAATGGCAGAATTTTCCGAGACAAAATCAACCGCTCCGCTGGTGTTGAGGAAGCTAAGAGGGGGCAGAGCTTGGACCCTAGCAGCAATTTTTCTTCTAGCTTGGACCCTTGAAGGAGAATAGACTTCAGCGTCAACATCAGAGTTGATATCACACTGAGCAATTATACCATGACTGGATAAAGAATACAATACCATGAAGGAACATTCACTTGGATAATAGACTACAATAGTTAATGGCAAGGATTTTGCGCATCGTTACTCATAAAATACCATTACCAGATTGATTTTCATTTCAGCTTCACATGATAATCACTAGTGCAATCAGTACACAAAATTAACACCTACGGTTGCAAATTCCAGATCACGGCTGCCTTTTAAACTAATAGAGGCGGACTTGTTTTTGGAAAGCAAAATAGAAAGTTGTTCTCTGCTCACAGAAATACTACAGCTCAAACTGGTACAAACTATCATAAGATAAATCTTGCAGCAAGTGCGAAGAGCAGTGCTCACAAGTCACAACACAGCCATCACCATCACTATACTTGCAGCAATCAGTCCGTGTTCATTGCCTCGGCATGATAAGTTTCCAGGTCTTTGTCCAGCTCATCTGCAGTCTTCCCAGCGTGCTTCCTTCCCCGCCCACGGCCCTGAAATTGACCACGGCCCTGAAATTGACCACGGCCCCTGCCTCGACCCTGGAACTGGGCCTGGAATGGGGCACGACCCCTTCCTCGGCCTCGGCCAGATTGGAATGCACCACCTCGTCCAGCTTGGAAAGCACCACGGTTCCATCTATTGCTTGAATTACTGGAATGGCATATTGAGAATCACAATCAGCAAAAGATCAATAGAACTTTCATGAAGCTTCAAAACATTATTTTATGTTTTGAGGGCATCAACTCAAAGGAACCACAGGCTGGCTGCCAGGTGACCTCATTATCACCAACCGCCAAAAGCCTTGAACAACAAAATAATTATTGAAAAGCAACATTCTTTTTTTTCCTTATTGTTTTTCTTATCTATCCATGAACTAGCAAAATTTGTCCTATGGCACAAACATGTGGAAACATGACTGGTTCATCCTAGAAATTTAGTAACATGCAATTATTACTCTCACATCTGAACTGTGTTGTGACATGTTTCTTTATAAAAGAAGCAAGAAATTGCTCCTTATTAATCCTGCAAATTGTGTGCAGAATTAGCAAGAATTTATATGAAAGTGCCTAATAAGTACCTTTTCCAGAAAGGAGCCAAACATCTAAGAAAGCAATGGTTTCACTGTAAATATCATAACATACTGATAAAGCATGTACGATAAAAATAAACAAGCCAATAAAGGCTACTGTTGCTACTTGCTACCTAATAAGTAACACAATACATTTCACAACTAAAAGAAGTTGATATTGTGGGAAACGTTACCCTGACGGCCTATTGCTGGAACCGCCACCACGTCGACCAAGTTCAGGCCTGAAATGTACAAAAGCCTCAGCAACTAATTATTCAAATTCTGGATCATGTTCAGAATTATCTTAAACTGCTAATGATAAACATGAAGAAACACATTTAACAGTTGGAATTTTTTTTTCCTCATTTCAAACTAATATTGTATTGTAGAAGTACACATTCCATACAGCATGTTTCACAAAATACTTGAATCAGACATAAAATGAAGGGGTGATACTGGCAAGTTCATATGCTCTTTTAGAAATCCAAAAGCAAATTTACTTGACAATTACACAACTGAAATACAGGTATATGAAGAAACTTATTGACAGAACTTGCTGGTCAGACATAGAAGGTAGATGAGCTTGCAGTAGATTGACACAAAGAAAAGGAAGGAAGATTTCTCTGGCAGCAACCAGAACTCAGTATGGCCAATTACTATTAAACTTTGGACAAAAGACATGATGCATTGTAATGGGTGATCTAGCTGAGATTTTAGGCCATTTTTTTTGGTCCCCACAAGCTAAAGTAGATATTGAGAAATAGGAAGCAAAAGTTTCAGCACATCAAAAGGACATCATTGAACATAGACGGGGCAAAATGCCCAAGTTAACAATAATCTAACATGCCCAGCAACACACTTCTAGTGGGCAAAAGTTGGACAATAATAAAAATTTAATAAGAACAAGATAAAAAATAAGCAAAAATGACAAATATCACTTACGTCATAACAACTGTTCTCGTAGCTCTGCCATTAGAAGCCCCCACAACATTTATTCGAGGTGTCATAGGCAAACCTAAGTCACTTCCAATAACTTCAATCTTCATAGCTTTTCCATCAAGTAGAACATTATTATAACGTTTCAATGCAGCAATTGCATCACTTCTCCTTGTAAACACCACCTCCGCTGTACCCTTTAGATATTAAAAAAAACACATTAATAAAAAAATTAGAAATTAAAAAAAAAACACATTAATAAAAAAATAGAGGCAAAATAAAGGTAGCCAGCAAAATAAAAGGCCCCAGTTACAACAAAATTGAAGTTATATAATACCTTTGTCATGTAAATTTTTATGGAAGACACTAAAATTCGACAATGTACCTAAGCTTCAGGTAATTCTTCTTATCTCTAGCTTTTCTTTTATCTTACAGAGTGAACACAACGATGGTTACAGTTATACACAATGTTTGGTTTGGAAGGCCAACTAATTATTAAATTAAGCTTCTAGATTAATATATCATTAAAGCAAACACCAGCATGGAAGTAAATTTTGTCTAAGCAGATGATCATCTGTCAAATCCACCTCACCACTACAGATCCATCTTCCCCACCAGTTAGTGGCCACCCCCGCCAACGAATCCTCCTCTCCCACACCTCTCCTCAGCAGCAGCGCTCCCTCCGTGACCGTTGCCGGCCTCCCCCGCAGCGGGACACCAGGTAACTCACCGTCACCGTCCCCTCATCTTGCCGGTCTCTACACTGCTTTGCTGCTCTGTGCTTGTGCTCTGCATGAGAGAGAGAGGCAGAGGGCAGCATTGTGTGAGACAGAGAGCGGCTGCAGGGGTGCCTTAGGGTAGTCACGCGAAGGGTGGGCTGCCTCTGCTCCCCCTCCCCTTCCCTCCCTCACCTCCTCTCTAGGCACTAGGTGCCACCCCACCGCCCAACTAGCGCCTAGCGCCTTGGGCAACCACGATGCATTCAAACACTCTTTTGCATGGCAAGGTCCGACATGAGAAGAAACTAGGTAGCCATTAGCCCTATATTTCTACAAATAATGTTCTCCTCTTCTGTCACTTTTCATATCCTCTGTGACCTCAAATGCGAGATAATTCTCACTAGAAACTCTCATCTATAAGACAAGTATATAAATGAGTAAATTCATCTAGAGAACTTAAACTACAATGAGGCAGATGGAAAATGTTTTTATACTCTCAAACACAATTGAACATACAATTATCATGGGTATTTTCCATAATGTATGGCAAATGATCTAATTTGCATTGAGGGATAAAGTAAAGAAAAAATCACTTGAAGTTTGCATATAAAACCTAATTGAATTATGCATAGAAATTTCTTAAAAGGTATGCTAAATATGCACGTAAAGATGAAATACTAGAAGAAATACGAACATTTGGATGACCATAACCATCAAAGTGAACAGCAAAGCGTTTCAAATGACCAACTTCTGAAAACAGCTCCTACAAGGTAAATTGAAAATTATCAGATTGTCAGCTTTATATCAAGTAAGGAATGGTGAAAAGATAACTTCAGGCAATCTACTTGTTTCACAAACCTTTATATCCTCATTGGAAACCCTGTAGTCCAAGTTTGAAATGTACAATTTTGTACCAGTTTCAATTCCACTAGCCGCCATACTATCACTAAACAGATCAGGTCTCCAGGTCATGTCTTTGGTTCTGCTAAAAGACTGAAAAATGCCAAACATCCAGCATGTGAGGAAACATGTCATCATAGTTGACAGAAGAATACCACCTCAAACTGTTTGATATGATGAAACCACTATCAGGAGCCACATTGATTTAATATCAATCTTTATGGTATAGCAACAATTTACTGATAAGCAACTAAACTATATAAACTGCATTAAATTAACAATGGAGAGGAAGAGAGTTCCATCAATATCACCAATATAACAAGCCGAGCAGATAAATGTCTAGAGCACTTGCTCTGAAGACAGCCTAGAAGCACTTCAGCGGAGTAGAATCCAGAACTGTCAGATGAGGGGTGCATTGAAGTCCCAGACATAACATGAGGATCAGTGGAGATTCCTCATTCAGTGCCTTGTGTACCATACACATCAAATTGCAAGAACTCCATAAAGTTTCTTTTGCATTTATTTCCTTCATACATTTGAGGAAAAGGTGGTATCCTTCAAAGTTTCCATTAGAGGCATTCACCACAGTTACTTCTGCCACTCCATAAATGAAAGCTTAGAGATGCTCTACCCAACGAAGTATTCATTAGAGACAAATACCAAAGTTACTTCTGCCCCTCCACATAATAAAAGAGATGCTCTAGCCAACAAAGAGTCCATTAGTGATAAACATCGCTGTTATTTCTGCCGCTCCATAAAATAAAACCTTAAAGATGCTCTCCTCATTCAGTTTTTTTTTACTTCATTCAGGAATCTGACCATGAACAAAAACATAGTGTCAGTTTTGGCCTTGCCTTAGCAATAGTGCGTGCAGATGGTCGGGTGTTAACCCCAAGTGGTCCTCGAGGAGTCAGGCCTGATCTTCCACGCAAGACAAGTCCACCTCGTGCACTTCCTCCTTGAATATGGCCACTACCCCTATCTCCACCCCTTCTGGCATAAAATGCCATATCCAAAGGTGTTTCAGTCAACAGCGGATAAAACAAGTCTCCAACAATACAATGACAAACCTGCAGAACAGATAATAACTTTTAGTGTTTAGAGACAGAAATGACTGTACCTCCATAATCCAAAATCACAAGAAACTAAACAATCACGTATATTATAACTGAAGATGTATTTCTAAACTGCACTGAAAGTAAATGAACAGCACAAGTTTAATCCATCACAATACATTGATATGGATATGCACATAAGAAAGCAAAACTCAACAAGTAGGAAATGCAAAATAGATGGGGACAACAAGCATCAAAATTCAAAAGGATTGTACTAAAAAAAGAGAGCAGTAGTAACTAACAAGTAACAACTAACTCTGGAAATCTCCAGGTTTTGGCACCAAAACAATGAAACATCAACACTGTGGGTATACCAGCACTAATCAATTAATCTACATCTTGTTATTACAAGTCCCCTGGGAACCGCTTCAAAGAAGAAAAACTAAGGTCAGTGGGACTAAAGCATTGAAAAATTCCCATGGCCAGGTTGAATTGCACTGGGCATAAATGGTGAATTGGACATATCCAGAGAGCAAAAGAATACCTATTCACCCTTAATAAGTGGTGAATTTGGGAATCATCGTTGACTAAAATTCCAGCAAAGGCATGTTTGAACCCAGGTAAACCAAGTGCGGTAAACAAATGTCTAAGATCTGGTCTCCCTCTCCTGGTCAATTCAGACAAAGGGAAACTAGCCTCTTCGCACTGATTCATGTCAGTGTCATCTACAAGACCACATTTATCCCCTTCTCTCTGCATCTAGAGATGAACCCGGGACTGCAAGAGCATAAGAAGCGACGCGCACATTGAGACGCGGTGACAAGCTCTCGAACAATCCCGCAAGGTTCGAGCTGGAACCTAAATGCCCCGCCCCCCCAACCCACACACACACACACATCAAATGCTGCACTAACCCTAACAACCACCACCGACTAAACCGGATCGAATCAAGAAGAGCACAGGGTGCGTCGAGCTGGAGGACTTACTCTTGCGGCGCTCAGGGGTCTCGGCGCTCGGCAGCCGCTGCTTCTGCTCGCGGGGGGTGGGTAGATGCTTCCGACCTTGGTATCCTCGAGCCTCCGCCGCGTGAGAGGAGGGAGAAGGCGGGGGCGATTCCGGGGAGGGAGGGGGCTTGGATGGGAGGGGGAGAAGGCTACGAGGCGGCGCGCGAGGGTGTCCTTGGGAATCAAAACCCTAGCCTAGCCGCCTCTCGCTCTTGAGCCCTTTTCTATCCTGCTCATGAACCAATAGAATAGAGGGCGAAGAGAAGACTTCGTCACGAAGAAGTCGCTTTTGTTCGGCAGGATGGTCGATCCGACCGTACAAATAAATCTGATCTAAGTGCTGGCGGGGTCCAGGTTGACGATCAGGATTGGAATCGGATTTACTCCAAATCCAAAATTTACGGGTCGTTTTTTCCGAACGATCTTAGCCATAAGCTTATTTGTATAAACTTAGACTTTTTGATTTATAGTTTAAAGTCAAATTTTTAGTTTAAACAGTTTAAAAATTAATAGCTTTTATATATGATAGAGGTGAATAGTTTTATCTAACTTTAATATTATTAGTCTAAAACTAATCATCAATAAGCCAAAAAAGTCTCTCTCAAATGGCTTTTGACTTTTAGTTAAATGGAGTCTTGCGACTTTTAAAAAACTCAGATAAAAAGCTACTCATTTGTTTAGGTTTTAATTTTTTGGCTTTTTAAGCCGGTGAAAAAGCTCAGACAAACAGGACCATAAACTTATTTTATGCTTCGATATAAAAATAATACGATATTATCTTTGTAGCCCTAATAAATATCCAGATTTACTTGATATTAAATGAATGTATTGAACATAGTGCTTAAAAATAATAATTAGGGGTAACCTAGTCATTTTCAATATCTTTCGGATATATACTCCTATAAAAATTTCAGACTATGATCACACTTTTATAATTTTATAAAATTCTAACTATCGATGATCGGAATCACCTGATCGCAGAAGTGTATAGGGGTTAATGTGAATGCAGGACCCAAAACTGGCTTCGCTCACCGAGAAAACAAACTCACTGCTCCAATAGTCCGAGAAAAGAGGAAAAGAGGAAGATACTGAGAATTATACTGGTTCGAGCCCCTATGACAGGTAATAGGTCAACTCCAGTTTTGCTCGGAGGCGGAGAAATTCACTATGTTTGAGTGCAAGGGATGCTCTCTAACTCGAGCTTCTGTAGTTTGATTATGTGTGTGTTCTGCGTTCTCTGCCCCTGTGTTCGTCTTAGGGGGTTTTATGACTCTCCCGACCGTTCACAGAAACGGCCGGGAGAGATTCTCGAGATAGTAGCTTCATGCGCACTAAAGCTGGATCATAACCGCCCTGGATTTATCGCTCACGTCTGGCTTGACTCCATCATTTAAGAATCTTGGTAACCGTCGGTGTGAATGTTTGACCTGAATCCCCAAGCTCGACCCGGATCCCCAAGCTCGACCCCCTCCCCACCCAAATGGGAGTTGGTTCTTTACCCCCTAGCTCGAGGTCGAGCGGAAGCCGCATGGTCAAGATGCGGTCAAAGGCCTCACAGCTCGAGCCCGAGCTAGGGGTTTGTTGACTGATCTGTTGACCTGGCAGGGGTTCTTCAGTCCCCGACAGCTAGTCCCCTAGGCTCAAGTCGTAATCCAGACACCTGGGATGACCTTGAGTCTCATGATCTGAAGAACGGGACAGCCTTTTGGTCATGCTTAGAGTTGCCCAAGCTCGAGGTCGAGCTCAATATTGCAAGCAGGGTCTTGACTTAATTGCGCCTGAAAAGCTCAAGCTTTCCGGTACTTCGACCAAGCTCGGAAATGCTCGAGCTCGAGGTCGGATATAGACCAACCAAAAGACTTAGCGCAATTACGCCTGACGACTCTTGGGCTTCGAAGTCTTGGTACGGACACGGAAGAGCAAGAGAACAGCCATGACGATCGATTTCGCCGCCAAATCCTCGAATCGCTGTCGAAGCAAAATCCAAGACACCTTTTGAGGCGAATGACCCTAATTGTCATCGATCGGGGCTTATAAAGCCCGAACCATCGGCTGCTCTGAAAAATTCCTGAACTTCCTCAAATTCTTGGCGATCCTGACTTTCTAGTCCTCTATCCAAACCGCCTTTTCTTCCCCGACCAAGCACCAATTTAACCTCATGACCAAGTTCGGGAAAAGCACTTTGTCGCTGGCGAGGATGAAGGAGCTCGAAGGTTTGGGGCTGCTGGATCTCGGCGACATGGCGGTTGCCAGGCGAGGAGACTGAGCCACAGCCCTAGGAAGACGAAATCATCAGCACCGAGCAGTACATGCTCTTCGACTTGCGGACGCCGGAGAGCGACTTCATGGCGTCAGTCCTCGCACAATGCGAGATCGAACTCGTCAATCTAGTGCCGAACTCCGTCCTTCTTTTTATCTTTTTTCATTTGTGCGAGGGGTTCTTGGGAATCCTCCCTACCCCCTCTCTCTTTTTTCGCTTTTTCTCCTTGTTCCGCACTAGGAAGGATCCCGTGGTTAGGTGCCTTTATTTTCGGTTGCGGACGGGACTTCCTTGGTCCTTTCCCCAACTCCATGCTTGGGACTCTCTCGGTCCATGGAGCGAGAGGTGATTTTACCTGAAGAAGGGCGAGGACGGCGCGCTCGTGTATGACGGAGCGCCCATCATCGGCAAGCGCCAGACCTCTGAGGCGGACGACCTAGCAGTCAACCAAGAAGCCATCGCCGCCATCCACATCTGTGCCACGCGCGGCCTCACCGGTCAAGCCATCGCCAACGACTTCTTACGGAACCGGGTGTTCCCTTTACGAAAGAGGTTACATCCGTTCTACGAGATCGAGGGACGCAACGACCTCACCCGAGAGGGCCCGACCGGTAAGCCATTGTAAAATCCCAATTTTTGAGTTTTTAATTAATTAATATTATTTTAATGCAAAATATGATTTTTGTGATTTTTCTGGATTTCATTAGATTTTCTAAGATTTAATTGAATTATTTTGAAATATTATATATTGCCTTTTGTTAAGAAATAATTATAAAAAGAAAAGTTTAAAATAAAGTTTTACCAAAAATATTTTATTTAGGTCCAGAATGTCTCAAAGTATTTTCGAGAATTTTCCTGGAATTTTTAGAGTATTTTTACTACCCTAAATAAATTAGTTTATTTTCTCAAATTGTTTTAATTGTAAAAATCCGGAAATTCCTATGAACAGTATCGGGCCCGGCCCAATTACGATGCAGCTGACTGTTGAATCGGGAGGTGTAATATCGATCATCGGATCGCTATCCAACGGTCCGTAATAAGCCACGTCAATTAAGGAACCTTAACCATCAGTGGTCGTTGGATTCACATCGGACAATCCTTATTAGAGCTTACCGATTCGGAAACCCTAAACCATCCGACCGTCGGAGCAAGATCGAACGGTCGCTGGTCGTCGTCTTCGACCTGGACTCCAAGCTCGATTCGAACCCGCCGCCGCCGCCGTGTCCGAGAGAACCTTCCATGTTTTCGCGTCGACCGTGGGGTATTTAAGGGGCGGGGTACCCTCCCGAAGATCTCCACACCTCGCCACACATTTTTCCCATTGCGCCGTCGCCGGAGGGACACCGCAGCCACCGTGGGAGCTCGCCGGAGTTTCGAAGACCTTCGCCACGCCATTGCCGCCATTGGAGAGATTCTTCCGCCGTGTTGGAGCCGGATTCGGATTCGTCGAGTTGCGCCGCGTCGGATTCGCTAATTCTTCCTCGACGGAGTCCGCCAAATCGCCGTCGGAGGTGTCGTCGCCCCTCGGCCGGTGAGAACGGCCGTCATTATCGCCGACTTGAGCTTCAAGCGCCGTCGGATCGCCATCGAAGCGCCGGTATCGAGCCACGTCGCCCGGGAATAGTCAACTACACGGGTAAGCCCTCACCGTTAGATTTAGATCATAGGGTCACAAATGAGCCACGTCATTTATGAGCACAGTAAATTGCATGGGTAAACATAGGCCGTCGGATGTAGATCGGATGGTTAGCAATCGGCCACGTCGTTGATTAAACAGGAAGCGTTGGATTGAGTTTAAACGGTCCGGATTTAGCCACGTTTCGTCCATACAACCGGGGCAGGAAAATTCGTATTTTCCTTTATAAAAATAATTTGATTAATTCGGAATTTATGATTTTAAGGATTTTTCAGGAATTTAAAACTTCTAAATGCTATAACTTTTGCATATGAACTCCGATTGAGGTGATTCAAATTCCTAAAAATTTGTAAAATTGAGATCTATCTTATGGTGGCTTTTATTTGAATTTTTGAGTTCATTTGTTTTTTGGTTTTGGTGTTTATTTGCTATTTCTTCTCGATTCGCGTAGACGTTGAATTGTGCGAGGCTTCGGGGAAGAATTTGCAACTCAAGAATTATATTCAGACCGAGACCAGGAGCTTAAGCAAGGCAAGTTGTGCTTTGATCATGTTGCACCCATGTTTGCAAAATTGCTATTTTGATTTACCCTATTGCATGGTATTTTATGAGTACAAATGATTTTAACTTAACTTTGGGATTAGTTAATGTACCCTTTGAATTACACCCTATCTTGTTATTTGTATGCCATAATCCACTTGTCACCTTAGGTTGGTTCATTATAGTTGGTTAATATTGAAATCAACATGGAAGGTTAGAACGGAATAGAAATGCTTAGCCATGCCACGTCATCACAAGTACATGAAATGTTGAGTATTAATTTTGACTAATGGAATATGGAACAATGATGTTAATTTGTGTGTCATGTGTGGTCACACAAAGAGATTGGGTTGTCGTGGCGGGGAGGTCACACAACGATGTTGATTTGTGAGAAGCACGTGGTGCTTGGTAACCAACCGGGTGGTAATCACTTTATGATTGAAGCAAGTGGAAGGGGCAAGTGTGCTAGGGTGGGCTCAGAGGAGCTGAGGGTATGTGTATGTCTTGCTTTAATCAATCCTAAGGACTTAACCTTGCGAGCCTTTGACCTGAGTCTATCATGCAACCACATGTTCATATGGGGTGACCTAGCCGACTAATTTGCAAATGCTTAACTTGAGTGCTATCGTGGTGGCGTGAGACCCGGGTGGTGGTAACCAGTCCATGCTCGGGGGTAGCTCACATGGCGCAAGAGGGGGCCCTGTTGTGGTGGTGTAACCCTTCAATGTTGAAACCTTAGTAGGTAACACTGGGTTAAGAGGATGCATTGTAAAGGCTTTGTTATAATCGTTCACCTGTGTGGTGCATGGTTGTATCATGTGGGTAAAGTGCATAACCTCTCGCAGAGTGTACAAACTATTCTGGATAGCCGTGTTTCACTAGATTGAGCAATGCTCGTGGATTACTGATCAAGGGTAGTTAATTAAAATGAACAATCTGTTATGGGATGGCAGGATGCCATGTGGATAAAGGAAACTTGATTTTGGATGGAAAACTTGGGTTTATTTGAGAATCATTGAATCTATTTACTTGTTATTATATGTTTACTGTCTTTCAATCTATGTATTGTATGTATTCTTAAATGCTGCTTTATTGCAAATGAACCCTTAGCCTTTC
>JAYEVE010000953.1:0-72621 GCA_036346375.1 Guadua angustifolia
TTAGAATCTGAAAAAAAAGTAATATCTAATTGAATTCGAGTCTATTACATCTTAGGGTACACTGTGCCCATTTTTTCCCTCGCTTTTCTCCGCTCCAAGGCACCTCGCAATGAGAGAGGCCCGGGCACGCACGAGTACGAAAAAAGGGCACGAAAAGCTGCCTCGTGCGTAAGTGGCAGTCTGGCAGAGACGCAGCCCCTCCCCTGCGTCCATATACAGGCAAGAATCTCTCCGAACGCTGCTCATGACGTCCGACTCCAAAGAGGCTTTATCGTGCTATGTTGCTCACCGCATCATTAAAAGGCAATATATCGTACTTAGGGGTCTTTAGATTAAGAGTATTTTATTGAGATGTTTTGAGATCTAATTTAAATTTAAACTAATTCCTAAAACATCTTAAAAGATTATCACTCATCTAAAACCGTCTGGAGTGTATACGTTTTTTTTTTTGCTCTAGAGATTAGTTCAAGGAGTGTCTCTTAACCAAAAAAAATGCTTTGTTTCGTGAGAGGAAGTACTTGCCGTGTTACGTTGTTACTCATGCTCTACAGTGTAACCTGAAGTCGAAAGCGTTGCCATCCTGGAACAACGGGAAGAGTGTGACAGAAATACATACGCCCGTGGAAGAAATAGCGTTACGTACGAGGAAATGCGCTTTTCACAGGACACGCTCCATTTCATTTTACCATCTACTCAACGTCAGAAGAGGTGGACATTGTGTCATGTCGGGCCGGTCTGGTACGGATCCATCATGCTTCATGTCTGAATCGTATCGGGCCGTGACGGCTCATCATGCCCATTGTGCTGTGCCGTGCTGGCCCACCTCGCCGCAAGCATGGCTCATTTGCGCTTCGTGTTGTATCAGGCTAAACCCGATCCATTTGCACTATTGCAACAAGAGGAAAGGAGCCAGAAACACACGAAGCTAATGCAATAAACATAAATATTAGGAGAAAAGAAACTATATTTTATTTATTCTTGAATTTCTCTCGTCCGTATCACTCAATCTCTCTCAGCTCACTCCCCTCTCTCGCCCGTATATCTCAGTCTTTGAGCGATGAGCAAACGAGGTAGTGAGAGGAGTGGAGAGACAGGAGCGCTCGTCAACCAAGGAGAGAATGAGAGAGAGCGACGAGCGAGTGAGAAACGAGAACGTCTTTGGGGTGTGCCGCCTCATCGTGCCTGTTTCTAGAGCCAGACTGACCCGAAACAATAACATGCTAGCTTAGTACGGCCCACTTCGTACCAGATCATGTTTTGGACTAGACTATGACATGTCGTGCCTTGGGTCGGCTCACGAAAGTACAACCCGAGTGTCCAGCTTTAGATGTCAGCTCAACCATGATTACTAAGGTAATTTTTTTAAAGCCGTGTAATAAGGTAAATTAAGCGCAAAAATGTGCATGGGTCGGTGAGACCGAACTGACATCGTGCACGCATGGGTGTTTTGACCTTTTTTTTCAGTTGGGAGTGACTAAATGGGCCCTCGCAAAAGATGGGAAAAGACAGGTCTACTGGTGACCCGCACATTAAATTGTTTTAGCTACCGGGATGATCACCGCACTAACCATTAACCGCTGTTTAATGATGCCAGCAAGCTTGCAACCTGAGGAACCATGCTTGTATGCATTTCGATTACACCGTACGTCTGATTTAGAGCGCCTGCTATTATATCACTATGCCATTTGTAAGTGCAGATTGCAATGAGAGGATAGCCTAGGTAGCTGGGGGTGTGTGTAGATCAATCACCGGCCGGGGTGCTAGATTCCGCGCGTGGTCCGGAAGGGTTTTTGTAGCTCCCAAGTGGCTCGGAAAAAAACTATGTAATCGGTGTGAGATTGGCTTGTCATGTGACGCTTAACGACGTGCAGTCCAATTGAAGCCACCGACACGGCAATGTCTTGTCGTGCTCGAATCGGTTGTTAAGCTGAAGGATAAGTACTAGTACTGAAATTTTAAGCTTAAGGAGCATTTTGTACTTTTACCAGCAGATTTTCAGCCCTATATACATCGTAGCTCAGCGCACGCGCTGTAGCGCACAGACACAAATATGTCCTTAAAAAGGAGGCATATAAGGCATATCCACTACTACACCTTGAACAGCACCGAATTGGGGCTCACTTGTTTTCGGTTGCTGTGCCTGTCATATTGTGACTATATGAAATGGAAAACCGCCCTCTGGTCGGCCAGTAGATGATCGATCGATCTATCGCATCGGTTCCTGAGAAAACTTGCTAGAAGTGTTTGGATAAGAGTCACCTATGCACAAGGCACAATCGATGGATCAATCAATACCATACTTACTGTATTCATTGAATCGAACCGATTTAGATTATAAGGTTTATGTTCACAATGAAAATAAAAAAATGTTACGAGCCATGAAACGTAATTTATATCGCGACTCATACAAACTATATTTTTAGAAATTATGATCGATCGATTAGTGGAAAACGAAGGCGCATACATAAAAGGGTAATAAGAAGGGCATGATGTTAATCGGATTCTGTTGCATGTGGGTCTCCCACACACTCTCTCATCTCTGTGCTTTCATTCCCTACAGCCAATTCTGAACGGCCTTTTGGAAGCCTTCTCATAGAAGCATGATCGCCGCACTGGGCCATCAATTTTGCATGCGGTGCTTCCACCACGTTTATCTTATCGTCAGACAACAGCTAGCCATCAACGTGAGGTCAAGACAGACTACTACTGGCACTTCAGCAGAAGAACTTCCATGCCTGTTTCAAAAGAAAAGAAATTAATGAAAGAATTCCAGAGGAGTGTTGTATGGCTTGATGCCTCCAAAATCAAAAGGGTGATACTTTGTAAGAGCAGTGGTTCTATATTTTTCTTCCTAATACAAACTGTATAAATCTTGTTCATTCATACTTTAAGATTCGTGTAATTTTAAAAAGAAAAGTGTGTATATGTGTGTGTATATATTGAAACGGCGGTATGCTTGATTGAGCTGTTGCTTTGTAGGCGAGTTCATAATTTACGGGGGGACGCCGTCAAGTTGGATTGAGGGGAAAGCACCAATCCACATTGCCCCGAGCCTTTTCCAGTTTGCAAAAAGAAAGAACGTCACAGTCCATCGTGCACTGCAAAATAATTACTGGATCCGGTTCTGCAGACCGGGGAACTCAGTAAATGAAATCAGAGAATTCGTAGCGCTCTTCGAGGCAATACGCCGAATTACTAGAAATGAAAGCAGGGAAGACCAAATACGATGGCGCTGGACGACTGATGGGCAATACTCAACAAAAGTGCATACATGGTGCAATTCCAAAATGTTTACTGGCAGGATGAAGTTTGACCCGATCCGAAGGCGAAAGCTGAACCTAAATGTCGATTCTTCGCTGGCGCTCATCCACAACAAAATTTTAACAGCGGATAATCTATTGAAGAAGGGTGGCCGTGTAATGCCATTTGCGATCTTTGCAACACGTCGCGAAACTCCAAACTCATATCTGCAAAGACGCTCTTTCGCTAGACGAGTTTGGAGCCTTCTCACGATGGGGAAGCTGGATCGGTGTCGGAACATAAACCACTGCGGAACATTATATAAGTGGTGGATAAGGATGAGAGCCCAATTTGACAAAACAAGAAGACGGGACTTGACGGTCTTCTAATTTACTTACGGTAGAATCTTTGGCTAGAGAGAAACCAATGCATTTTCCAGGGGACCAGACGCCAGAGCAAGTGGCCACAATGATCAAGGATGCGATGCTCAGCAGAATCTTTGCGTTCTCATCAAAGCGAAGCAGAGTAGTCCTTTTTCCTTCTTTGTCGCTTTGCGGCGCTCGTTCTGATGGTCTTTTTTCCTTCATTCCTTTTTCACTGCGTTTTTAACCGTGGTTTGCTTAGGTGTCGTCTATTTCATCGGAGTGAGTGGTTTCTTGATTCAAGTCGGGTAGTGTTGCTTGGTTGTAAGGTTTTTCACGGGTCCGATTTTTTCCTTAAAAAACAGGACCCAAATCGGCTTTCTTTCTTCTTAATAATAAAGTTCGCAGCAATTCTCTTGCTGCTCCTTAAAAAAAAAAAGATTTGGCATGCGGCGAGATGGTGCCAAAGCCAAGTTCTCGAATGCGACATGAGGGCGGCTAATCCCCTTCACGGAAGGGATAAGTACTTACGTAGATGCATGATAGTGCTAGAGGTAACGATAGATAGCTCTTGTCAACCTGAAAACACGCATGTCTGCGTGAAATATTGCAGGAAAGCCAGCCGAGCAGAGCACAACATTGTTTGTTTGTAGCTCGTGACAGAAAGCAACGTCAACGTGTGTCGTTGTTTTCCCAGGGCCAGGCGAGGCGACCCACCCTCGCACGTAGGTTAGTAGGTACCAGCGAGAGCGCAGGAAACGAGGTAGATTCACCAACTCAGACAGGATATGTGTAGCTACCCCGTTCTTGTCGAGAAGGATTGCCGTGTACGTGTTTGTTGGGCACAGGCTTAGGCTGGCTTCATGTGTCATGCGACGTGTCCGGCGCCGGGAGCGCGTGTACTTTGAGATCCGCTGTGTGCTATCCAAGCCCCATAGATCGATCGACTGGTGCACGCGAAAGTGAAAGGCAAAGTGCTCCTCTTGCCGGCCCATCCAATATCCAATATCTTGGGCCAGCCCGCCTGGCACAGCTCTACTAGGCTGGCTGGACACTGTACTTGCGAAGATAGGCTGGGATCGGACGAACCGCTTCTTTCGGAACTAATATAATTCAGCATAAACCATTTTATCTATTATTTATATAGTTATTTCAAATTTAAGTTAACGGGCCACTATCGAGCCAAGCCTCGTTAACTTTATTTGAAACTTAACAAACTATTTCGCCTGAAACGATGCCGTACATGATTTTATAGTGGCCTGAAACTTCGATTTGGCCACGATTCTTGTAGGCAACCTGCGGCTCCAACGATTCCTCTAGATCGGAATCGGGACGGAATCCGTGAGTTGTACGAGGCTTGGCTGGCCGCGGAGGCGTCGACTGGCCGGATCAGCGAGCTGCCGGTCCACCTCCTCCGCCGCGCGCATCCCACGTCTCCTTGTGCGCCCGCGCCCGCGCACGTATAGGCCGAGACTTCAGTGTCTTGGTTCTCTGATGATCCACGTAAAACGGTAAATACGCATGCGTTAGTTGCGTTTGCTCGGATGTGTTGTTCCGCAAAACGTTTTGGTTGTACATGTTCTTTCAGATTATATGACCATTATCATCCTCCTCGTCGCTCTGGGTTGTCGGCGTTGACGCATTGCTCTGTGAGTTGTTACGTTCATCCTGGTCATGCGTTGTCGGTGATCGATCGTTAGTGTGTTGTCGGGTGAAAATCAGATTGCCACGGGTCTCTTCAGTCATCAATGGTTCTATAATTCCTTCCAACAGATCATTTTAAAGCCTGCGCTGCAAAATGCCGTAATCACATGCTTTGTGTATTCGTTCCCATTGCCGCGGGACCGTAGAAACTTCACAGGTCTACAGCTCTGCGCGTACTCTGTTGTTGTCGGTTTCACTCCCACGAGTGCAGCTACAGTGCAAATTTGCAACCATGCACACTGGCTGCCAATTCATCTGCCATGTTCCAGGGCTAGGGATGTGCAAATGGCATCGCATTGTCATGTTCCTCAATGGTCAGTGCCATACAACACAGGAGTGTTTTTTTTAGGCACATACCACACAGGAGTGTTCACAAATCCGCGAAAACTGCTAAGTAAACCGGTCTAATTAAAAAAATCAAAAAATTTGAAAAATTTTATACGTTGAAAACCGCTCAAAAACCGTTGAAAAACCGTAGTTTTCACTAAAAGCAGCTCGAAAACTGTTTTTTAAGGACATTCAATTGGCTGTTGTTTTTCGTGAAAAACCGAACGTTTTTTTTTGAATTTTTTTCAAACTTTTTTTATTTCTTAACTCTTCGGTTTCTGACGGTTTTCGAGCGGGCTTTCAGCGGTTTTCAAATTTCGAATTTCAAGCGGTTTTTCGAAAAACGGTTTTTAGAACCCTGCCACACAGCTTTTAGGGGCTCCCACTTAACGCCAAATCACTTGAACCCCGGTTTGTGACACATGATTTTTTGAGAAGTTTCTGTTCGCTTTTCGCATGAAAATTTTAAACAAATTCTGGTAGAATTCATACAAGTTTTTTGCATTTCGAGAGGGACCTAATCACTTGCCAAACGTGCATGTTACATAAGAGCAACAAAATCCTGGATTCCTGATGCGATAGCAAGGTCTAATAAACATCACACTACACGGCACAGCATTATTTATGTTACAGCACACAACACACACAAAACCGACACCCGGAGGAAAGAATCAAGATAAGTAACCAAAGCAATTAGACGCAAACCACACTAATGACCCTCTTAATTAATTAATGGCCATTTATAATTAAGCGGACCCCCCACTAAGCCGGCTCATGGCGAGCCGAGCCGGACCTCCGACCCGCGGTGCGCCCCGCGCCTCGCGCGCACCACGTAGGCCACGGCGACCGCGACGCCCGCGACCACCACGGCCGCGACGCCGCAGGCCACGCCGGCGCCGACGGAAACGGATCTGCGAGGCGGTGCCGACGACGCCGTGGTGGTGCTTGCTGTGGTGGTGGCGGGGATTGCCGAGGTGACCTCGGGCTTGGCGGGCATGGAGGTGTCGAGGGCCTCCGGAAGCTGGGCGGCCTCGGGCTTTGTGCCGAAGAAGGTGGCCATCTCCGGCGTCGTGTCGGTATTCCCGTTGCCGAAGTCCTCCAGGCCGTGGGACTCCGATCCGACGGCGAATAGCGCCGCGACGCAGAGCGCGACGAGCAGCGGGCGTCCAACATCTCGCCGGCGGGACGCCATTGCTTCAGTCCCCGAGGTATCAATGGTTAGAAACAGCTTAATGAGCAAACTGTTACGACAAACTTAAGCTGGTCACAGTCCCCCAATTGAAGCTAACGTGCAATTACACTACTGCATTTCTTTCCCCTTCCATCGAGATCTCGAACCTCAAATTGCGTGCATTTTGATTAATGTGGCGACCGCATTCTTGAAATGTGTACTCGAAAGATCATACCGATTGATACGATAGGACAAAAAGGAACTCAAAAGCAAAAGGATTCCTCCACCAATCAGATCTAAGTATCACTAAAACTTGTTTCCTTTTTGCAAGAAAGCATAAACAAACAAGTGCAATCCCAATTCCCAATTCCATAAAGCACAAGTTCAAAGCCAGGATTTCCTTCCTTTGCGTGACACATACCTTTGCAGCTTAATGCGTGCGATGGAGAAAGCAAAGCAAAATACTTATGAGGAGTTCAGAGCACTGAAGGTTCAGATGAGAACGCCCTTATATATATCTAAGATTCCTTGTAATCCTCTCCCCTCCTCGGCACGAGCATATATGGGGAGAGATGCAGTGTGTGTGTCAGTGTGTGAGAGACTCGTGAGGATCTATCAATCTATCTACTGTACCATGTAGGGCTCATTGTTTTTGCGTGGTGGAGTGATGGTGAAGCTAGAATTGACCATGGCATGCTCGATCAGGGCAAAGAAAACAGAGCGTGAAGAAGAGAACCTCCCCACCACATTAGGTGGGCATGTGAGCCTTTACTAAACCTTTGCCATCTTGCTCTGATATGTTCAGTGGCAGAACTAGAAAACTTTTAATAGAGGTACATATTTTACACTTACAACTTTATAATTTTATATAATAATGTTGTACTATCATAAATTGAATGTATATATTTGAAATTTGCTAAAAGAATAGGGAGTTGCTAAATAGTACTTGAGTGTTTTTTTTTGTTTGAGGGCACTCAATTTTTTGTCTATTAGATATTAGTGTTTTTTTGTTTGTGGGAACTTTATTTTTTATCTATTAGATATTATTTTGTGATCCACGTCGTGTTTTATCATTTTGACTTTCTGATCCACGTTTTTGTTTGGTGTGTTCTTTATAGTTTGTTTCGTTCCTCTATTTTTTACAAATTGTCATGTTACTTTTTACATAATTTAATTTGTGTAAAACTAGTGTATAATTGATATAAAATACCATATAGTGAAAAATAATATTTTTTACAAATTGTCACATCATTTCTACATAATTTAATTTGTGTAAAACTAGTATATAATTGATGTAAAGGAATTACTAAGTGTGACTCGAGTGTTTTTTGTTTGTGAGTACTCTTTTTTGTTTTGTGTATGGAGCACTTAAATGTGAGGATAAGAGGCAAATTGATTCTATCAATTGGATCGAGATCTGAAGGCTCAAAATCTAAGTGCTTTTTAGGAAAAAAACACTCAGGAGCTCCCTAGACACCCTCAAAAGTATGATACAAATAGTCATAAGGTCTTAAAAATCTCAAACAATCAAAATCAAAATCAATTCAAACAATAAATTTGATCATTGAAAAATGTAACGAGCCATGAAACATAATTCTATATTGCGACTCGTACAAACTATATTTTTAGAAATTATGATCGATCGATTAGTGGAAAACGAAGGCGCATACATGAAAGGGTAATGAGAAGGGCATGATGTTGATCGGATTCTGTTGCATGTGGGTCTCCCACACACTCCCTCGTCTCTACGCTTTCATTCCCTACAACCAATTCTGAACGGTCTTTTGGAAGCCTTCTCATAGAAGCATAATCGCCACGCCTGGCCATCAATTTTGCATGCGGTGCTTCCACCTAGGGTATAAAATTTCGGCGATTTTTCGGTGAAATCTCGGATCTCGGGACAGGGCGAAATTTAAATTACTAGGCGAGTTGAAAATTTTGAAAAAAAATTGAAATTACTACAGTAATTTTGGTGCTTTGAAAAAATTGAAAGTGCTAGTTTTGAGATTTACCACTGAGCTAGAAGTGCCAGTGTCTCATAAGATTGATAATTAAATATTTCCCTGCATGTGGATTACCATTGTGTTTGAACTTTGAAAGGCTCTCAATCATTGCCTGGCTGCCTCACTTTCCTCTGGTTCACAAATCATACACGAGCACACAACATCACTTTCTTCTGGTTCTTCAGCAGTGGATGACACATTCTGATTGGACAGCTAGCGGGTGGGCTAGGATAGCAGAGGGCAAGTACACATATGACCACCTCGTTGGTCGGGAGTTTTGAGAGTGGATAAAGGCCATATGTAACCAATGTAATTGTTTTTCATTACACCAGTAAATCATGTATGTCTAAACCAAATAACAATATTAATGTGACTTATAATTTATCACAGGTGGGAAGAGCCTCCCAGATTGGGCTGAGTTCGCGATCGGTGACACGCATACAGGGAAGAGGAAGCATGCTACTGACGCCGCCGCCGACATGCTAGCAAGAACTTTAGGCGGGCTGCAGAAGTTATCGGACAACCAGCATGGTAAGCGAAATGAGGCTATTGTCAGCTGTGATGATGAAACGGAAACACCTTTTGATAATGAGCATTGCCTCGATAGTAGCTCCGCGACACCGACAGACTCCCCGGTGATGATGGGACAGAAATTGATCGATATACTATGCATATCTATTCATAGTCACAATCACCACCATGATCACAACAGAGGGTTAGCTCATAAAGGCAGACCCGTAGTAAGGGGAAGGGCGTATCGAGCGTTGGAGGTGGGCGGCAAGCAACACAACCACAGAATGACGCAGGCTCATGGTGTAGCAGCCAGTCTTCTAGCCATTTAGGCTTCCCAACTGAGCTTAGTAGGTACGATTTAATGTCATATAGAGGGGATCAGGGTGGATACGGTTACAGATAGAGTTATGACGGATCTAGCATCTCTGGGTCGTTTGACTACACTGATCTATACGTCGATCCGTATGCATGACACTCATCTGTCAATGTCAGGTACTTTTATCAGTCCGAGAATTATAGCGACTAGCTTGCTCATTATGAACATTAGAAGTCTGCTTGGTTACCGCGGAACATGACCTGAGAAGAGTACAAGCAACAGCATGAGAGGAGGTATCACGAGGTCATTGTTGATAACAACAAGGTGGAGTTTCAACCACAAGCGTAATACTATTCGTAAGTATGTGATGCAAATATACATTGATTTTATTGTGATGTAAATATGTGATTTCTATATAATTTTGGTGAGTTCTCATTGTTACACTCATGTTCTCGCAGCTTTATAAGCCCTTCGTTGTATGCGATACAAAGCAAGTTCCTATTGACTACTCAATTGTCTATGGAGGGTCCTATCGGGATGAAAGAGGAATACATTGAGGGCCTTATAGAGATCCATTCTGTGATGCCATTTTGTGATCCCATGAGTACATAATATTTACTCTACTTTTCATTTTGTGATGCCATGAGTACATAATAACTTCATTATATGGATTATTTAGTTACAATTGTATGCCTCTTTGTTTATTGCAGATGGGATGTTCCGGTATTGTTCATGATTTCTTACTTGGATGAAGAAATATTGGTATTTTTGTGATACATTAGGACCTTCCACAAAATTTCCAAAATTTTCCAACATGGTTCGAACTATTTTTATTCTGTTCAAATTTACGAAGAAGCTTTTATCGACAAGAGTATGTTCAATTTTTAAAAATTGTTGAATATTGATCACTATTCAAAAATTTTATTGAAACATTTGTGATTTAGCATAATCTTGCACAAAAAATTTAAATATTTTCTAGCCGTGGTTTGTACTATTTTTCATCTGGTTCAAACTTGCCGGTCAATGATTTATCTAGATAGTACCAATGTTTGAATTTTTAAAAATTACACATACCTGATAATTATCTGAAAATTTTATGAGAATATCTCTGATGTGTTGGGAACCTTAAAAAAATTCAAAATTTTTTTACATCATTTGGACTATTTTTTTATCAGTTGAATTTTGCAAAATTTCAAAAATTTTGGTAATAAAAAAATTGGATTTGAATTTTGAACGGATTTCGTCCGAAATAATGAAATTTTGGTGAAATTTAGGATTTTGACCTCCAGCAAAATTTTATCCAAAATGAAATTCGAATCCTTGATTCCACCACGCCTATCTTATCGTCAGACAACAGCTTGTTAGCAACGTGAGGTCAAGACAGTCTACTGTTGGCACTTCAGCAGAAGAGCTTCCATGGCCTGTTTCAAAAGAAAAGAAATTAATGAAAGAATTCCGAGGAGTGTTGTGTGGCTTGATGCTTCCAAAATCAAAAGGGTGATACTTTGTAAGAGCAGTTGTTCCATATTTTCTTCCCAATACAAACCGTATAAATCTTGAAGTAAACAAAGCGGTAAGTAATCACTATCTACTTTTCATTCATGCTTTAGTATTTATGCAACTTAAAAATAAAAGTGTGTGTGTTATATATATATATATATATATATATATATAGGAAGCCATTTCTGTACTCCTGGGAGTGCATACTCCCACCTCTAATATTCCACCTAAATGATTATGTTATACTCTTTTATCACATTCAGTATACTTTAATAATAATTTTAAGATACTCGAATACGGCATGATTAAAAAAATTATTCGAAACCCTTTATTTCTGCTATATACATTTTTCCATGTATAAACAAAATGTATACACAAATTATGCTATAAAAAGTGGATTATGACGAAATTTTTCATGGAACTCACTTTGAAGTATTTTATAATCAGTATTAGAGTATACTAAAAATGATAAAGAGATATAACAACATCATTTAAGCGGTATACTTAGAGTGAGAGTACGTTCTCTCAGGAGTATAGAACCATTATATATATATATATAGAGTTTTTCTATCATCAGCTGCAAAGAGGAAGAGGCGCGGTGCTTTGCTACGAAGGCCGTTCGGATCTGTTGAGGAACCGTCGATCTTGGCGCCGGCCATTTCCTTCCGCCTTCGTCTCGCTCGACCGGACCAAGACCAAGACCGCTCCGCTGGCTTCCCAACGAGCAGCTCTCCATCCCGCGTCTCTCCATTTCCCCTCACGCCGCGCGTCTGCCTGGCTCGGCTTCGCGGTTCCCCTAGCGTTTCCCTGCCGCCTCCATCGCTGGCAGTCGACCCTTCCCGAGCCAAATCCGTCTCACCTCGAGTCACCGCCTTATCTTCCCGCCGCGCGTGGAGTGCCGTCGGTAGAAGACCAAGCATTTGATCGATTTGGCCGTGTCGATGGAGAGGGCCGAAAACCAGATTGATAGGGCCGCACATGTTCTTCCCACAGTTGGTGACGTGAATGCCCTATAGCCACGATGGCAGCAACACCATTATCAGCTACCTACCTAGATGAGCCAGCAACACAAAGATTTGAATTACAGGTATGAATTGCATTTAGACGTACATGTATTGGTAGTACTTCTGTTTCAACGACCACTAAATGATGAATTTCTGACTTATAGAAGGATATTGCTGATCCCTACACTGGCATGGAGGAAGATATTCTTAGTGATGGTGAAGATAACTGCGACAAGCCATATGTTGGGCAAGAATTTATTTCTAAAGATGAGGCTTATATTTTCTACAATAAGTATGCCAAAAGAGTTGGTTTTAGTGTTCGGAAAGCAAGCCAAACAAAATCAAGAGATGTGGTGACATCTGCTAGGTTTACTTGTAGTAAAGAGGGTATATCTAAGCGACAAAAAAATCGGAGATTATGCGAATGCAAGTGTTGAAAAAGCCCAAAAATTGAAGTCCATCACAAGAGTTAGGTGCAAGGCTTCATGTAGGGTGAGGCACCGGCCAGATGTGGCAAGTAAGTGTATTTGAGGAGAAACATAACCATCCTTTAGTAGTCTCTCCATCGAAGAAGCGTAATCTAAGGTCACATCGTGCATAACGAGGAGGACATGAGGATGATTAATGATTTAAGTGCCCAAGGGTGGAACCATCAAAGATTTATGAGTACATAGGTTCTAAGCATGGCGGTAAGGAAAATTTAAGGTTGACAAAAAAGGATATAAGCAATGTGATTTCAAAGAAAAATCAACAACTAGATGGATGTGATGTTGAGACTACTTTAATACATTTTTGAAAAAAACAGGAAGAAGATCCAGAGTTCTTCTATGCCATAGATCTTGGAGAAGATGGTATAGTAACAAACATATTTTGGGTGGATGGAAGAGGGAGAAGAGCCTACCAAGAATTTGGGGACGTGGTGACCTTTGATCGACATACAACACCAACAAGTCGCATGCCATTAGCCCCATTTATTGGAGTCAATCACCATAGGCATTCCATTTTTTGGGATGGCTTTGCTTAGGTCGGAGGAAGCTAAGAACTTTGTTTGGCTATTTAAGACATGGTTGTCGACTATGTATGAGAAACACCCAATAGCCATTATCACCGATCAAGATCTGCCATGAAAAGGCAATTGAACAAGTTTTTCCTCAAACTATGCATAGATGTTGTCAATGGCATGTCATGAGGAAGGCAAGAGAGCATTTGGGAGTAATATACGGCCAAAAGCGGATTTATGGATGAGTTGGGTCTGTAATTAATCGCAGCAATAATGAAAATGAGTTTGTGGAGAGGTGGATGTCCATGCTTGACAAGTATGACTTGTCGAGTAATAATCATCTAAAGGTTATGTTTCAAAAAAGAGAGTGGGTCCCGCTTCTTCCGGGACACTTTTTCTTGACATGTCAACAAGCAAAGGAGTGAAAGCATGAATGCTATTTTGAAGCTATGGCTTTCAAACCCACATCTATTTATCAATTTGCATGCAAAATTGATAATTTGATAGAAGGCATTTGGCAAAGAGAAAGTGATGAGGATTTAAAAGTATGAATGAGATACCACACATTCATAGTCGATACCAAATCGAAGTTGAAGGGCGTGAGGTATACACTAGAGCCGTATTCAAAGTATTTAGGGAGTTAGTAGTGGATAGCAATCTTGGAACCGTGAAGGAAGTTAGTAAGGATGTGACTTATGAAGTGCACATTGCAAGTCACCCATTCATACAAAATTGGATCCCGAAAAGCCGTGATAGAGGTGGATATGGCAACCCAAAGTTTTAATTGTAGGCTGCAAAGGTTTTGAATTTGAGGGTCTTCGTGTTCTCATGCAATGAAGGTAATGATATGTTGGGGTGACCCATCTTCCTTCCAAGTACATATTGAAAAGATGGACTAAAGATGCAAATTCGGTGATCAACGTCCGGTTTGTGAAAGAATCAATGAAGAAAGTGAATCACAACAATTAAAGGAATATAGGTTTACATTCTTGAAAGCTGAATTTTTAGATATAGCGAAGCATGCCTAATCGCCAAGGTATTTGCAAAAATAAAACATGTAGTAGCGGCTTGAAAGAAGAATTATGTGGAAGGGGCAAGGACTTGCATGTACAAAGCCCGGACATGAAAACCACTCCAATGCAACAACCTCAATTCTATGATCCACAACAAGCATATCAAAGGAAAAGAAAAAACCCACTAGATTTAAACCCCAGCAGAGATGGAAGCATTAAGAAGAGATTGAAGCCTACCAATGAATCAAAGATCAAAAAGGAGGACATCGACCATTGCTTGCAACAAGTCGCCACAACGCAAGGACATGCCCTTGGTAAGTATTTTTCAAATTTTGAGGGCTCAAGCAACTAATCACTTGTGATTTCAAATTTTGAATGCAAAAACAAAATTTCTAGGAAAGGGACAAGTGCAAATGATGCAAGTGAATCAAGCGAAGAAAGGCGGGTCAAGAAGAAGCAAGTGAAAAGGAAGGAAGTATAGAGGATCGAGGTGGATCTGTTCTGAATAGAGTTATACGGGATCTAGCATCTCTGGGTCGTTTGACTACCGATCTATCGTCGATCCGTATGCATGACACTCATCTGTCGATGTCGGTACTTTTATCGATCAGAAATTATAGCGACTAGCTTGCTCATTATGAACATTAGAAGTCCGCTTCTGCCATGAACATGACTGAGAGAGTACAAGCAACAGCATGAGAGGAGGTATCACGAGGTCATTGTTGATAACAACAAGGTGGAGTTTCAACCACAAGCGTAATACTATTCGTAAGTATGTGATGCAAATATACATTGATTTTATTGTGATGTAAATATGTGATTTCTATATAATTTTGGTGAGTTCTGTTGTTACACTCATGTTCTCGCAGTTTATCGCCCTTCGTTGTATGCAGATACAAAGCAAGTTCCTATTGACTACTCAATTGTCTATGGAGGGTCCTATCAGGATGAAAGAGGAATACATTGAGGGCCTTATAGAGATCCATTCTGTGATGCCATTTTGTGATCCCATGAGTACATAATATTTACTCTACTTTTCATTTTGTGATGCCATGAGTACATAATAACTTCATTATATGGATTATTTAGTTACACTGTATGCCTCTTTGTTTATTGCAGATGGGATGTTCCAGCGCTTGTTCATGATTTCTTACTTGGATGAAGAAATATTGGTATTGTAATATCGCGAAACCTCGCCTAACCTTTGTGCCTTGATCAAGGCGTCTTGTGGCGTCTGGCGAGTTTTCTTCGAGGTGTTTGTTCCATTTGGGAGGTTAAGAACTAAAGTTTTTGGCTTTTGGGAGGGGTATTTTTGGAAATTCCCCTCTCCACCTACTCTCTCTCTTGGAATTGAGTGGTCATCATTGTTTCCAGATCCTGTCTTGCTTTTGTTTTTTCCAAGCAAGGACTTCCTCATTTCCGGTCTGGCGCATGGGGTGAGCCGCTCCGCCCATCCTCGAAGGCCAAGAACCACCCTCTCATTTCTTGTGGCTAGTATTCCTTCTCTTGGCAAGATATTTTCCTTTCCCACCACCCTTGGCGCCCATTCCTTCGGTCTGTCTTCTGGCCATAGTGAGCATTGCCGAAGAGGTCTGCTCCTGCCGTTCTTGCTGAAGGCCTTCCCAAAGATTGCCGAAGAGCTCGCTCCTGCTTTGCTGCAAGGCTGCCCAACCCGCCAGTAGATTGCTTGCTCCGCCATTGCTGCCTGTCTCGGAGCTTGCCAAACGCCTGCCCTTGCCGTTCAATGGCCGAGTCCTGCGACGCCTGGCTTCTCCTGGCCGAACCCACTCCATCCTCCTCTTCCTTGTGGGTAAGTGAGGTGAGGGTTCTAGGGTGTGGTTTGATTCCTTGTGCTGGTTGGGGATAGACTAAGGTCTCTAGATTTGGGCTTTAAAGGCATTGCTCTAGTTGGGGAAGGGGAAACTTTGGTTGGAAGTTAGGCTGTGCTCAGGTTGAATTTTGCGGATACATTTTGGGCAAGTTCGGGTCCTCTCCTGACCGGTTGGCTATAGAGAAAATCGAAGCCAGTGTTCTTACGTTTAATCCGAGCTCAAGAAATCGCGAATCGGCCCAATTGTTTGAAAGTTATGGCTGTTCCCGTGAGAGCTGTCCAGAACGTGTTGAATGGTCTGTGCTCGCTGTTCATCGTCGATCTGGGATCAGCTGGTGGGTTGGCCAAATGAGTGTCTATGTTATTCGTGTAGTTCACTCCCTTGCGGTCGTTTCGAGTATTAGAACGCTAAAATCCGTTGAGCCAATCAAAAGTTGTGCAATTTGGAAGGTTGTCCTGGAATTGAGAAAATTTCAGCGAGCTCAGTTTTTGCGGTCGAGTTTTAGTGGTGATTTGTAGCCTTTCGAGGCATCTTCCGCATGAGTGGTTGTGAGATAGTTATAGATTAGCCTCTTATGGTTAAGTAAAGGTAAAGAACCCCGTTTTTGGTTAAACCAATTAGAAATTAAGCTCTTTAGAGCGCTTGCTGTCCGGTTTCTAGTCGCTGGGGTTTTGGGTATTTTGTGCGTTCCGATGTAGTAGTGTTGTGGGTAGGGTTATTGTGACCTATCTAGAATTGGAAAGTTGAGCTGGCGAATGTCATTTTTCAGGGGGAGTAGCTTCGGGAGAGGCTTCAACTTCTCGCCATCCTCCTCCTCACGGTTGAAGGCAAGTGTAATGTGTTATGCATGTTGTGGTAATGTAAAGGTTAATGTTATTTAGGACCTTACCCACATGAAAGGAATTATATTGATGACTTAATTGTGAATCTTGAATAGACTACGCTGAATGATGGTTTATGAAAGTAATATTTATCTATGTGATGCATTCATTTATGTCTTGCAATAATGATTAGAAATGAATGAAGATGTGATCTATGTGTGCCATTTACATTCATGCATTCATAATGGACCAGGCGTCCCATGTTGATGCGGACCTCGGTGCTCACCCGTAGTGAGCACAAAAGTTCTACCGTAGTCCTATTCATCGAGATGAATGGGAGCGAGACAAGAAGAGTAGGCCTCTCCACGAGATGGGAGGGATGAGAGGTGCATGCCGACGCGTGCATCCCAATCCCAGTATGAGCCAAAGATGGTTGCATTCATAAGCATGCATGATGCATTGCATAATTGTGATGGTGAGTAAAGATCTAATGAGATGAATTGGATGAGGATTTGTGTGTTAAATTCCTTGTATGCTTAACGTCATGTAGTTCATACGTATAATTGCTACATGTTTGTTTTAATTTCTTTTCGCATTACACTTTGCTGAGTGATGAGCTCACGCTTGTGTTTGATGTTTTATTCTAGGTAACTCCAAGGCGACATTTGGGAGATGGGCTAGCTCACTTCACTCATGATAACTTCATGTAGCTAGATTAGAACAATATCCTTACTTTTGGTTATAGTGGTGTTGGTGATGGACTTGTTTTCTTTTGGTTGGGATAAATTGTAAGTAATGGATGAATGTCTAGGACTATAAAACCTTAGTTGTATGATGTAGCGCTTGTCTTTTGCGTATGTCTTGTCCTTGTATACTTGCTTAGCTGATCATGATGATTAGTAGTTGCCATGGCAGTTTATGATGGTTGGTTGGTTGTGAATGGCTATTTATGTTGTCGTTATTAATTGTTGTTTTTTGTCTGCTGAGTGGATGTCCTAGTTTTAGGGGAGGTGCTGCCGAATTTTTTTGTAAAGTTCAGCCCTTACTAGCTTGATTAGGTTGTTTTTGCTGTCTTTTCTAGTGATTTGTGGTTGAGTTTTAATTAAGGAGGTAACATTCGGGGCACATGAGGTGCCAGGGTGTTACAGTTGGTATCAGAGCAGGCGTTAGGTCCATGGATTATAAACCTAGAGACGAAGCCTATGTGCATTTACTCTTTAGAAGTTGATTTGGGTAAATAAATTTAAACTTGTTGTAGGCTGACTAAGAAAGTAAAATTTTGCCACACTTGGAGCACAATAGGAAGGGTAGGGTAACTCATTGCATCGCGCTTTATTGTTTTATCTATTTTATGTTCTTGATAGATGAAATGTTAGTATGTTGTTGAATTGAGTTTTGTGCTGATGTTAGATTATGGTGGTTGTAGCTATGCCGAGGGGTAGAGGCCGCCCTCCTGGTCGCGGTGGCCGTCGAGGGCATGGTCGAGGTGGGCGACACCCACCTCGGGTGTCACCGAGTCGGTTCTTTCGAGGAAGCGGTTCAGCGTAATGCTCTTGCACTGCTCAGAGGGTGTCCTCGCCTGAGCCTGGGGTTGAGGGCCGCTTAGCCCAGTGCGCGTTGCAAAAGGAGGTGCAAGAGTTGCGTCAACGTGTTCAGGTGGCTCCTGCTGCGGTGCCTCCACTGCAGTAGCCTGCGATCGCCTAGAGCGCCGGAGGCTAAGATGAGCCTCCGGGAGTGGATGTCCCTCTGTCTGGATACTTTTGACGGAACGGGCACACCGGTCCAGTCCGCAGATTGGCTCCGGTATTTGGAGAGGCAGTTTGAGGTCCTAGAGATGACTTCGGTCCAGAAGGCTCGCTTTGTGGCCTTCCAGTTGAAAGGCCAAGCAGATATCTGGTGGGAGGGGGTACTTGCAGCGAGGGCCCCCACTCTTGGACCAGTTTCATGGGAGGATTTCGTTCGCCACTTTCGAGCCAAGTTTTACCCGGAGTCCTTTCTTGAGAGGATGGAGTACTCTTTATCCACCCTCTCCCAGGGCAAGAAGTCGGTGGCGATTATGAGAGGAGTTCAACAATATTGTCCGTTTCATACTGCGGTGGCATCGAATGATCAAGAGAAGGCTCAAGGTTCCAGTAGAGGCCTCAACCAGGAATTCAGAGTGGTCATGGGAGCCACAGGTCCCCGTGATTTTGCAACTGTGGTGGATCAAGCTAAGGGCATGGAGCTTGAATTGGAGCTTTCCAAAGAAAAGTTCCTTTCTGGTGGTACAGGAGTTTCTGTAACACCTGGTGGTGGGCAGAAGAGAGGTTTTGGTGGGGGAAGTGGGTCCTTCCAACGACCTCCTTCCAAGAAATTTAAGGGGGGACAAGGTTCCTCCTCGGGAACTAAGGCAAAGAACCCTCGTTCATCTTCATCGTCCTTTCAGCGTGCGGCTTTTCGTCCTGTTCCAGGGCAAGGTATGATTTGTTTCAAGTGCGGTGGTGGGCATCGCGCTGCGGAGTGTGTTTGGTCGGGGGAGTGTCATCATTGTGGTCGTCCTGGCCATATGGGGCGAGTGTGCCGGTCGAATCCCAACAGCATCATCAAGTGGCATCGAAACTCCGTGAAAACCACCCTTAAAAGTTTTGAAAAATTCTCAAAAAATTACCATATGTAGGGGAGGTGAGCTTCTACAATTCTACAAAATTTGAAGATGAACTCAATCGCATTTAAAATATATTTTAAGACATGGTTGTCGACTATGTATGAGAAACACCCAATAGCCATTATCACCGATCAAGATCGGCCATGAAAAGGCAATTGAACAAGTTTTTCCTCAAACTATGCATAGATGTTGTCAATGGCATGTCATGAGGAAGGCAAGAGAGCATTTGGGAGTAATATCTGCCAAAAGCAGGATTTATGGATGAGTTGGGTGCTGTAATTAATCGCAGCAATAATGAAAATGAGTTTGTGGAGAGGTGGATGTCCATGCTTGACAAGTATGACTTGTCGAGTAATAATCATCTAAAGGTTATGTTTCAAAAAAGAAGAGAGTGGGTCCCCGCCTTCTTCCGGGACACTTTCTTTGCTGACATGTCAACAACGCAAAGGAGTGAAAGCATGAATGCTATTTTGAAGCTATGGCTTTCAAACCACATCTATTTATCAATTTGCATGCAAAATTGATAATTTGATAGAAGGCATTTGGCAAAGAGAAAGTGATGAGGATTTAAAAGTATGAATGAGATACCACACATTCATAGTCGATACCAAATCGAAGTTGAAGGACGTGAGGTATACACTAGAGCCGTATTCAAAGTATTTAGGGAGTTAGTAGTGGATAGCAATCTTGGAACCGTGAAGGAAGTTAGTAAGGATGTGACTTATGAAGTGCACATTGCAAGTCACCCATTCATACAAAATTGGATCCCAGAAAAGCACGTGATAGAGGTGGATATGGCAACCCAAAGTTTTAATTGTAGCTGCAAAGGTTTTGAATTTGAGGGTCTTCTGTGTTCTCATGCAATGAAGGTAATGCAGTATGTTGGGGTGACCCATCTTCCTTCCAAGTACATATTGAAAAGATGGACTAAAGATGCAAATGCGGTGATCAAACGTCCGGTTTGTGAAAGAATCAATGAAGAAAGTGAATCACAACAATTAAAGGAATATAGGTTTACATTCTTGAAAGCTGAATTTTTAGATATAGCGAAGCATGCATCACAATCTGCCAAGGTATTTGCAAAAATAAAACATGTAGTAGCTGGCTTGAAAGAAGAATTATGTGGAAGGGAAACTGACAAGGACTTGCATGTACAAAGCCCAGACATGAAAACCACTCCAATGCAACAACCTCAATTCTATGATCCACAACAAGCATACTGCAAAGGAAAAAGAAAAAAACCCACTAGATTTAAACCGCAGCAGATGGAAGCATTAAGAAGAGATTGAAGCCTACCAATGAATCAAAGATCAAAAAAGGAGGACATGCGACCATTGCTTGCAACAAAGGCAGCCACAACGCAAGGACATGCCCTTGGTAAGTATTTTTCAAATTTTGAGGGCTCTGTGGAGCAACTAATCAGCTCTTGTGATTTCAAATTTTGAATGCAGCGAAACAAAATTTCTAGGAAAGGGACAAGTGCAAATGATGCAAGTGAATCAAGCGAAGAAAGTTGCGAAGGAAGTCAAGAAGAAGCAAGTGAAAAGGAAGGAAGTGAACAAGATGACATGGAAGAAATCTCCGAGTCTGGCTGATGACAAAGATGATCAATTTGTTGCAATGCATATGTCTGTCTCCAAGTGTTTTTGTATTTTAAAAGATATGATGCTTATGTGTACAGACCACATTTTGATGATGTATATTCTAAAGCTAATATATATGTGTCTAGATGGTTCAGATTCTATGCATGTGCATCAAAAAGTACCCATGTAGAAAGTGCATGTTAAGGATGTTTGGATGAATGACTTTGGTGAATGAAGGTTCATAAGAGTCTGTATTGAATGATTTTGTTCAATCATTTAGTTTGTGAAGCTGAGTTTTTGTTTGAGCACATGTTCTATGTGTTTGTTTAGAAATTTACTTGGATCATTAGACTTATCAAACTGAAGTCTGTTCCTGGAGGCTGATAAACGGCACACATATGTAAGGATAGAGTCTAAGTTAACTTGTCAGTTCATAGTAGCTATTCTGGGAGCAAATTACTAATTCTTTCAGAAAGGTGGTCATCTCTGATGCACTTTTGCTTCTTTTCCCTGTTAGTTATGAGGTCACCTTTGTTAACTCCCTACAAATTCACAGGACCTACTTAACATAACAACTGGACATAACATAGATTTTTTTACACAGGCAACCAGACATAAAATTACTCTGACCATACAAGTAAACAGTCTGATTGCTCTGACCATACAAGTAAAGTTGCTCATCCTCCACCACTGCAAAGATACCATCACAAAAAACAGTCTGATTGCTCTGACCATACAAGTAAACTTGCTTATATACACCATACAAATTCAAATTTACAACATGTCCAGATCATTCAAATTCTATACATCATGTTCATAAATTTGCCTTTCATTCAATAGATAGAGAATAGCAAAGGTTTTTACAATAAGCCGTCGATGGTTCGCAGCAGAAATGCATCAACCTGAGAGATACATAGGGCCGTGAAAGGCTTAGACCAATTAAAACTTTACAGCACCTCTTACTTAAAAGAAGCTTAACAACACAACACAAAGAAGACAGATACACATGATACTGATATTAAAACCTCCATGCTTCTTGTCAAGCGAGCTAGTGTTTTTTCTTGAAATTGGAGCTGTTGTATGTTTGTTCTTCCTCATCAATTAAATTGGAGCTCGGCAGTCCATATGTCTCTCACAGCCTCCTTGTCGATTTCTGTTGCGTTGATAGATCTCACAGCCTCCATCGAATAAATCGGCATTCTTGCCGCATGAGTTGCTCGGACTGTTCCTTTGCGATGATCTTGTTGTCATAGAGCATACATCATTGCTATACATTTTCAAAAAAACAGGCAACATGCTCTTCATCTCCAGCTTAAGCTAGTGGTTATGTACAATCATCAGGTGATTGCAAATCCTTCACGTGTTGGAACTGGATTTCAGCTTGTCCAACCAATGCTTAACCTGCAAGAGCAAACCATCAACATTTTTGAAAGGGGCAAACTGTTGAGATAATCTTGTTCCAGTTTGTCTTTCTGTTTCTTTGTGAGTCAGACGTATTCAATTTTGCTTAGTCCACGAGTTTGTATACTAGAAATGGCAAGCAATGTGCGGATAGATAATAATAACAATGACAAGAGTCTTTGCGAGTAGAGTTTCTTAATCGAATTGAGTCCGATTAGAATTACATTAAGCGAGTCGATTGTAAATACTCTTTTCGTTTCCTTTATAAGCAAGAAGAAAATCTGAAAAGATGAGGTTGATGCATCGCAAAAAAAAGCTGCGTTGTGTTACGAGACCTCTGCCTTGATCTGAGAACTTTGCTCTACTGTTGTCGCTCGGTATTTTGCAGGTCCTCTGTTCGTTGGTGGTTGAGTGCATTGGAGGCAAAATATCAAAGCTTGTTGACGGCTTTCAAGATGAAGAATCATCTCTAGAGGAGATTGGTTGCAACACAAACCATGGACTTTGAAGCGGTGGAGGTGAGGGACGAGGGAGCTAGGGTTAAGCGGCAGGAGGAGGCGGCTAGAGGTGGCGACCCTATTTGGGAGAGGAGGGCTAGAGGTGAGGCGACCCTATTTGGGAGGAGAGGCGTGGAGGTGAAGCGACCAGTGGTGGCGGCTGGTTTGAGGGCTGTTGGGGGAGGGAGGCAGCGGCCTTGGTGAGTGAGGAGGAGATCTTGTTGGTGGAGGATAAGCACTCTTGGAGGCGGCGGCGGTGGCATACACTGGGACCGACAATTGCGCTTGGACCGTGGCTAGGGTTTAAATCTATCGCCGTGAAGCGGCAGCGGAGAACGCGATGGAGAGTTGCGTTGGTCGGTCTTGGCTAAGGCGGCGGCAATGGCGTACTGGGACCGTGGCAGAGCTTGGACCGTGGCTAGGGTTTCTTTGTCGCCCGTCTTGGCATGATGGAGGATGGAGGCTCTGTTGGTTGGGAAGCCGGAAGCGGAGCGGGTCTTGGTCTTAGTCGGTCGGCCGAGACGAAAGCAATGGCCTTGTGGCGCAAATCGACGGGTTCCCCTCAGCGCATCCGACGGCCTTCGTAGCAAAGCACCGCGCCTCTTCCTCTTAGCAGCTGATGATAGAAAAACTCTCTCTCTCTCTCTCTCTCTATATATATATATATATATGGGCAAATATGTGGCGCAAACCACCCTTTTGGTGAAAACTCCGTGAAAACCACCCTTAAAAGTTTTGAAAAATTCTTAAAAAATTATCATATGTAGGAGAGGTGAGCTTCTACAATTCTGCAAAATTTGAAGATGAAACTCATTCGCATTTGAAAGATATAAAAAAGAGAAGATGAAACTCAGTTCGCATTTGAAAGATTTGTCTTTTTTATATCTTTCAAATGCGATTGAGTTTCATCTTCAAATTTTGTTGGATTGTAGAAACTCACCTCCCCTACATATGATAATTGTTTGAGAATTTTTCAAAACTTTTAAGGGTGGTTTGCACCACATATTTGCCCTATATATATATTTTTCTATATACCATTTTACATATGTAAAAGGAATATATAAACAAATTATGCTATAAAGAGTGGTCTTTGATGAAATTTTTCGTGAAACTCACTTTGGAGTATTTTATAATCAGTACTAGAATATACTCAAAAAGATAAAGAGGTATAATAATATCATTTAAACGGTATACTATAGGTGGAAGTACGTACTCCTAGGAGTATAGAACCATTTTCCTATATATATGTATATATGTATATATATATATAGTATATATATATATATGTAGTATATATATATATGTAGAAGCCTTTTCCGTACTCCCGGGAGTACATGCTCCCACCTCTAATATACCACTTAAATAAATGCTTTATACTTCTTTATCATTTTCGGTATACTCCAATAATAATTCTAAGATACTCCAATACAACATGATTAAAAAAATTTCATCAGACCCTTTATTTTTTGGTACATACCCTTTTTCATATGTATAAGGAATATGTAAACAAATTATGCTATAAAGGGTGGATTTTAATGAAATTTTTTATGAAACTCACTTTGGAGTATCTTATAATCAGTATTAGAGTATACTCAAAAGGATGAAGAGGCATAACAACATCTTTTAAACGGTATATTAGAGGTGGGAGTACATATACTCAGGAGTATGAAATTATTTTCGTATATATATATAGGAAAAATATCTTTTACTCCCGGGTGTAGTTACTCCCATCTCTGAAATACTACCTAAACGAATTTCAAATACTCCTTTATCACTTTGGGTATACTCATACAATAATTATAAGATACTCCAATATGAGCCACATGAAAAAAATTGCAAGGGAGTCCATGATTTTTAGTGTATTTTGCAAATACCTTCATATATGCACATAAAAAGGAGTATGTCCAAAAAATATACATACCACCTCTGAAAAAATGTACATACCATCTAGATGATCTTATATACTCGTATACTACGCGTACATACCCTCCGTCGCACGAGATACCCTATACATTGTGAGATACGGTATAGGGAGTAATTACTCCCGGGAGTAGAAAAGAGGCTTCCTATATATATATATATATATATCTTTTACTCCCGGGTGTAATTACTCCCATCTCTGAAATACCACCTAAACGAACTTGAAATACTCTTTTATCACTTTGGGTATACTCATACAATAATTATAAGATACTCCAATATAAGTCACATGAAAAAATTGCAAGGGGGTCCATGATTTTTAGCATATTTTGCAAATACCTTCATATATGCACATAAAAAGGAGTATGTCCAAAAAATATACATACCACCTAGATGATCTTATATACTCGTATACTACGCGTACATACTCTCCGTCGCATGAGATACCCCATACATTGTGAGATACGGCATAGGGAGTAATTACTCCCGGGAGTAGAAAAGAGGCTTCCTATATATATATATATATATAATGTGCACTACCGGGTGTATGTACTCTCACCAACTAATACGTGATTTATCAAAACAGTTAGAGCATGCAGCTTGGTTCAAGGGAGTTGTTATGCATGTAATCTTGACAAAATCAACGGACAGAAGTTATAGGAGAACGTACTCGTGAGAGTACAAAACGAGCTTCACACACACACTATATGGGGCGGTATGCTTGATTGAGCTGTTGCTTTGTAGGCGAGTTCATAATTTACGGGGGACGCCGTCACAGCTCCGCGAGATTTGGCATGCGGCGAGATGGTGCCAAATCCAAGTTCTCGAATGCGACATGAGTGCGGCTAATCCCCTTCACGGGAGGGATAAGTTCTTACGTAGATGCATGATAGTGCTAGAGGTAACGATAGATAGCTCTTGTCAACCTGAAAACACGCATATCTGCGTGAAATATTGCAGGAAAGCCAACCGAGCAGAGCAAAACATTGTTTGTTTGTAGCTCGTAACAGAAAGCAACGTCAACGTGTGTCGTTGTTTTCCCAGGGCCAGGCGAGGCGACCCACCCTCTCACGTAGGTTAGTAGGCAGGGTTAAACTTTTCGTTTTAAAGAAAATTTCCGACCCTCCCGAAATCCGAAATTTCGGACAAAATTCGATAATTTTGGCTGAGAGACATTCAAAATTCAAAAAGCAAAATTCAAATCCGGTTTGTTTGGCACCGAATTTCCGAAATTTCGCCAAAATTACCCCGAAATTACCCGAAATTTCGGACAAAATGCACTGATTGAAAATTGGTCCAAACGATGTCAAAAAATTTTAAATTTTTTTTGTAGGTTCCTGACACATTAGAGATGTTCTCATAAAATTTTCAGGTGATTATCAGTTATGTAGATTTTTAAAAAATTCAAACATTGTTACTGTCCCGATGAAACGTTGATCGGCAAGTTTGAACGGGATGAAAAATAGTACAAATGATGTTAGAAAATTTTGAATTTTTTTGAAGATTCCTGACATATTTATTATATTTATGTAAAAATTTCAGATGATGATCAAATGTGAGGAATTTTAAAAAATTCAAACATTGGTACTGTCTTGGTAAAGCGCTGAGCGGTAAGTTTCATCTGAATGAAAATTAGAACAAACGAGGTTATAAAATTTTGAAAAATTTTATGAATGGTCCTGACATATCCATAATATTCTCATAAAATTTTCATATGATGATCAAGTGTCATAAATTTTTAAAAATTCGAAAAGTGCTACTATCTTGTTAAAAGGCCGATGATCAATAATAGATTTACTTTAGCAATAAGAAAGGTTTAAATTTTTCAAAAATTTTACATAAGGGTGAAAAGGAAATGTTTAATATCTCATAAAAATTTTGAATCATGATCACGCTCCAGTGAATTTATAAAATTCGTAGAAGGCACAATGTCATTTATGTTCTTTCTCTGTTTGATTTTTGAAATATAATACAACAAATTAAGTTCAATGCTTACTGCATTGATAGATTTTATTAAGCAAACAAAGAAAGTTTAAATTTTTTTAAAATTTTATAGAATGGTACTGAGGAAATTATTAATCTGTAATAAAAATTTTAGATGATGATCACACTCGAGAAAATTTAGAAAAATCTAACAAGTTTACTGTCCCAATTATGTCCATTCTGTTTTTGATTTTGTAAAGATAACAAATGATGTTAAATTATTTTGAAATTTGTTTTGTATGATTCCAAACTACTAATGATGGTATCATAAATTTTTCATATCATTATCAAGCTTGTAAATTTTTTTAAAAATCTGACAGTGTTTCTGCCCAAATTTTAATAAAATCTCAAAAAATTAGTTTTTCAACAAATTTTTATAGAAGATCACTTTCTAATAGGTTATTGGACCAAATCCGGTGCTCAAAATTCAAAAACCGGATTCAAAACCCGAAATTTCGCCGAAAATTCTGAAATTACTGTAGCATTTCGATTTTTTTGAATTTTTAAACTTACCCATCATTTGTAATCTCAGGGGGTCTGAAATCCGAAATTTTGCCGAATTTCGATGAAAATTTGAACCTTGTTAGTAGGTACCAGCGAGAGCGCAGGAAAGGAGGTAGATTCACCAACTCAGACAGGATTTGTGTAGCTACCCCGTTCTTGTCGAGAAGGATTGCCGTGTACGTGTTTGTTGGGCACAGTCTTTAGGCTGGCTTCATGTGTCATGCGACGTGTCCGGGAGCGCGTGTACTTTGAGATCCGCCGTGTGCTATTCAAGCCCCATAGATCGATCGACTGGTGCACGCGAAACTGAAAGGCCACACTGCTCTTCTTACCGACCCATCCAATATCTTGGGCCAGCCATCCTGGCACAGCTCTTCTTGGCTAGTTGGCTGGACTGGACACTGTATTTGCGAATTGCGATAGGTTGGAGTCGGAGTGTCGGACGAACCGCTTCTTTCGGAACTAATATAATTCAGCATAAATCATTTTATTTCAAATTTAAGCTAACAAGCCAAGCCTCGTTAACATTACTTATTTTAATTTTAAATTTATTAACTACTAATTCGAAACCTAACAAACTATTTCGCCGGAAACGATGCCGTACATGATTTTTACAGTGGCCCGAAACTTCGATGTGTCCACGATTCTTGTAGGCAACCTGCGGCTTCAACGATTCCTCTAGATCGGAATCCGTGAGTTGTACGAGGCTTGGCTGGCCGCGGAGGCGTCGACCGGCCGGATCAGCGAGCTGCCGGTCTGTCAGGACCAAAGAAATTCCGAATTCTATTCTGGATTTAGATCGAAGTTTCAGATGAAACTTGGAATACAAAGCAAGAACCTAGGAGGGGAACCCTAACAGACTAAAGAGATTAAAGTACGAGGAATCCCAAGACTGGTCCCTTTTTTCCATTCCACCATGCTTTTTAAGTTCGACCGATTACAAAAAGTGATTACAATTCAGTAAAGATAACTCGTCTTTTAGTAACAGCAGAGTTCGCTAAGAAAACGACAATAAACAAGTAAACAGTAACTTATGGCCTGGTTGGAGGGAATTGACGGAAGGGAATGGGAATTGAGAGAGATGTGTTATAAAATCATTTGATTGGTTGGTGGGAATTGGAGAAGGGAATGGGAGTTTACAACTTAAATATAGGGAATTCAATTCCCTGCCTCCTCCCTGGGAATTGAAGTCTCGCTTAATTCCCTTGCCCATTCCCATTTCCCAACGATGCCAAACTGGCCATAAAGTAAAAGTCTTAAGTCTCTATCCACCGTCAGATAACACTTATGATTTCATCTTCTAATCCCGGCCATCGGATGACACTTAATAGAATTCGTCAGAATGTCTGATCTTCATGCCGACTTCCCTGTGTTTCTTCTTCCTTCAGCAACTCGGATTCATGATTTTCAGAAACCTGACACGGTCCACCTCCTCCGCCGCGCGCATCCTACGTCTCCTTGTGCGCCCGCGCCCGCGCACGTATAGGCCGAGACTTCAGTGTCTTGGTTCTCTGATGATCCACGTAAAACGGTAAATACGCATGCGTTGCGTTAGTTGCGTTTGCTCGGTGGTGTTGTTCCGCAAAATTAACGTTTTGGTTGTACATATTCTTTCAGATTATGACCATTGTCATCTTCCTCGTCGCTCTGGGTTGTCGGCGTTGACGCATTGCTCTGTGAGTTGTTACCTTCATCCTGGTCATGCGTTGTCGGTGATCGATCGTTAATGTGTTGTCGGGTGAAAATCGGATTGCCACGGGTCTCTTCAGTCATCAATGGTTCTATAATTCCTTCTAACAGATCATTTTAAAGCCTGCGCTGCAAAATGCCGTAATCACATGCTTTGTGTATTCGTTCCCATTGCCGCAGGACCGTAGAAACTTCACAAGCCTACAGCTCTGCACGTACTCTGTTTTTGTCGTTTCACTCCCACGAGTGGAGCTACAGTGCAAGTTTGAAACCCTGCACACTCGCTGCCAATTCATCTGTCATGTTCCAGGGCTAGGGATGGGCAAATGGCATCGCATTGTCATGTTTCTCAATGGTCAGTGCCATACCACGTCACAGCTTTTAGGGGCTCCCACGTAACACCAAATCACTTGGGCCAAACCCCGGTTTGTGACACATGATTTTTTGAGAAGTTTTTAAACTAATTCCGGTAGAATTCATACAAGTTTTTTGCATTTCGAGAGGGACCTAATCACTTGCCAAACGTGCATGTTGCATAAGAGCAACAAAATCCTGGATTCCTGATGCGATAGCAAGGTCTAATAAACATCACACTACATGGCACAGCATTATTTTATGTTACAGCGTGCTGACCCGTAGTTCTCTTCTCCGAACACACAACACACACAAAACCGACACCCGGAGGAAAGAATCAAGCTAAGTAACCAAAGCAATTAGACGCAAACCACACTAATGATCCTCTTAATTAATTAATGGCCATTTATAATTAAGCGGACCCCCACTAAGCCGGCTCATGGCGAGCCGAGCCGGAACTCCACGACCGCCACGACCGCCACGGCCGCGAAGCCGAAGGCCACGCCGGCGCCGACGGAAACGGATCTGAGAGGCGGTGCCGACGACGCCGTGGTGGTGCTTGCTGTGGTGGTGGCGGGGATTGCCGAGGTGGCCTCGGGCTTGGCGGGCACGGAGGTGTCGAGGACCTCCGGAAGCTGGGCGGCCTCGGGCTTTGTGCCGAAGAAGGTGGCCATCTCCGGCGTCGTGTCGGTATTCCCGTTGCCGAAGTCCTCCAGGCCGTGGGACTCCGATCCGACGGCGAATAGCGCCGCGACGCAGAGCGCGACGAGCAGCGGGCGTCCAACTCCAACATCTCGCCGGCGGGACGCCATTGCTTCAGTCCCCGAGCTATCAATGGTTAGAAACAGCTTAATTAGCAAACTGTTACGACAAACTTAAGCTGGTCACAGTCCCCCAATTGAAGCTAACGTGCAATTACACTACTGCATTTCTTCCCCTTCCATCGAGATCTAGAACATCAGATTGCGTGCATTTTGATTAATGTCATGACCACATTCTTGAAATGTATACTCGAAAGACCATACCGATTGATTCGCTAAAACGACAGGACAAAAAGGAACTCAAAAGCAAAAGGATGCCTCCACCAATCAGATCTAAGTATCACTAAAACTTGTTTCCTTTTTGCAAGAAAGCATAAACAAACAAGTGCAATCCCAATTCCCAATTCCATAAAGCACAAGTTCAAAGCCAGGATTTCCTTCCTTTGCGTGACACATACCTTTGCAGCTTAATGCGTGCGATGGAGAAAGCAAAGCAAAAGACCTATGAGGAGTTCAGAGCACTGAAGGTTCAGATGAGAACGCCCTTATATATATCTAAGATTCCTTGTAATCCTCTCCCCTCCTTGGCACGAGCATATATGGGGAGAGATGCAGTGTGTGAGAGACTCGTGAGGATCTATCAATCTATCTACTTTACCATGTAGGGCTCATTGTTTTTGCGTGGTGGAGTGATGATGAAGCTAGAATTGACCATGCCGTGCTCGATCAGGGCAAAGAAAACAGAGCGTGAAGAAGGGAGCCTCCCCACCACATTAGGTGGGCATGTGAGCCTTTACTAAACCTTTGCCAGCTTGCTCCGATGTGTTCAGTGGTAGAACTAAAAAATTTCCAATAGAGATGTACATTTTACACTTACAACTCTATAATTTTATATAATAATGTTGTACTATCATAAATTCAATTCATATATTTGAAATTTGCTAAAGTACAATACAAAACAATACAAATAGTTGTAAGGTCTTAAAAATCTCAAACAATCAAAATCAGAACCAATTCAATCAATAAATTTGAACATTGAAGATCTTATAGCGTTTTTCAAATTTTTATGGGTATCACACCCTGGATCCTCCCACGGATGTGCTACTACTTACGCTACTAATTCACCCTTGTCGAGATGTTGTACAGTACTCTTCGTCTTGGTCTTAGTCCTAGCTGTCCCTCCTCGGTTTATCACTCTTCACAAGGTGCAATTCACGGACAAGTGATCAGACGAAGACGGCGTGCATGTGAAGGAAAGCCATTGCGCTCGCTCTCTCAATCTCTACGTGAGATGAGAGAGAGAAAGAGCGCCTTTGGTTAATTATTAGCTCGTGCGTCGTCTGCTTGAGATGAGAGAGAGAGAGAGAGAGAGAGAGAGAGAGTGCCTTTGGTTAATTATTAGCTCACGCGTCGTCTGCTTCTTCTTGGCAGGCCATCACGTTTTCTTGGAGTTTGCCCGTCCAATCGAGAAACTCAATTCATTGTTGAGATTCACACACATATGGAGCGACACTGCCTGGCTGTTGCCTTGTTGAATCAACAAGAAAGAAGCAAAATTATGCTAATTTTATTTGCGACTAATAATGTTCTACTACACATAGGGTGCACACGCATGATCACCATGCAGTGCTCGTGTAACGATTGTTTTAACTAGTCAAGATCTTGGAGATGATGATGCACAGGGATAGATATTTCATACTACGCGTGACTACTACTGCCAACTTTGCTTTTAGGTGAGTGGTAACATTGGATCGGCCGGCATCGTGAGGCAGGGAATCTAATGAGTAGGACTGGTCCAGCATTGGCAATAGCACAAAATGGTGACCTTGTCCAGATGGCAGCGAGACCATTGGCCAGGCACGGTCCTGGCATGGGACTGACGATTAGTTGGCAACTTTTGTGCAATCCTACCTAATCCGATAAAACCGTAAAGGTAGTCATCATATGATACGGATCAGGCCAGAGGTTGTGGTAACTGTTAGCACTACTGTTTAGGGTAATTGGATGGTCATTACTGTACTGGTAAGTGGTAACACTATCTTCACCACTGCAATAACCTACCCTGACTGACTGCCCAGCGTTTGGGCCGTGCATGTTCATTTGATGATCCGAGACAAGTCCTGTCTGTACGGGAATCTAGTTGGATGGTAAGGAACGTTAATTGGGTTGGTAGCTAGGACAGTTTTGTCCCGGCGTGTTCCCGACAGCGTTTTGGTTTTTTATGCATGTTAATGTCAGGTCTTCAGTCGTGTTCGTGTAATGTATGCAGGCTGAGTGAACACGCATGCTGTAGAGCAGCCTGTATGCTTTGTACTTCGTGTTCAGTTCAGCCTTTTCTGGGTGTAACTATGCAGTGCAGTTCCCTTTCTGAGCCTTTTTCACTTTTGCACTCTAATTTTCCCCCACCCCACACAGGCACACCGTAACCACAGTGGCCATTAGACCACGACACGCTGCACTGACCATAACGGAAGGAAGAATACAACTTGTGCAGTCCACAAGACACATCGATGTCCGAGTTTTGACGAAACCAAAGACCGAGCTTGATGCATGGTTGGTTGCAATAGCAGAACGGACATACACGACCGTACGGTCAACATCCAGATGTGAAGAAAGGCGTGTACACAGCTACACGAAGCTCTTGAACAAGCAGCCCTAGGACGAATCAAAACCAGGCATAAACCAAGCGCACTCCGCCGTCGGCGAAACCAAGGCGGAAGAACGCGCGGCCATGGCCCATGGCGTACAGGCCAGCTGCTGACCACAAGATCGTGATCGTCCGGCCACCCGCCGCACGGTTATACCAGGTGCGCCCTCTCTACGACGCGCGGCTGTCCGTCGGCGGGGAGGAGAGGAGGAGCGTCGGTTGGGTACAGCGGCGTCGTGGAGGGAGCCACCTCGCTCAGGGCGTGTTGACTTTTTTTTTGACTCGACGTCTGGAAGGAGAAGGCTGCTGCTCTCTGCGCGTGGGCCTTCAGGGGATTGTGCTTTTTTTAATCTTTATTTACAATACTAAAGAGCTCGGCCCACATAAATACATATGGACTCTACGGCCCAGCCCAAATATATCTACGAACTTTTTGTTCTTTTTTCTATAGACCACAGCCCACAAACCAGACACAACAGGAGTACGTTGCGCGCATGGACGGTCCAGATTGCGGACAAGGACGAGATCTGGACCGTCCTTTCCTATCCGAGCACGGGCGGTGCAAACGAAGCGCATACGCGTCTCTTGGCTTCCAGCGGCGGCAGCGCGTACGTTCCCAATCGCGATTTTCCCCCAAGAAAAAAAAAGGAGAGAAAGTCTCCGAGCGAAATCGAGATCGGAGGCACAGCTCGAGGTAACTTTCGCGCGATCTTTTGCTCCGTGTTAATCTGGTTACCTAAATTTACTGGATCTGGTAATGCGTTGCTTAAGCATGCTTCGATAGAAACCGTTGAATTTTTTGCGACGGATCTAGTGATTTTTTTTATTGTGCTGAATCGGAACTTTGTGTTGTACTTTTTGGGCGTCAAAGATGCGTAGATGGCGAATTTTTTCGCGCAAAAAAAATCGGTTTCTTCGATGGTATCGAGAGTTGTACTGCGCTTTGCGGCGACTTCCCAGGATGGTTTTCGATTTGGTTGCGAATCAGGGGCTCGCGTAGTGGATTTCGAGTCTGTATTGGCCTAGAATCGTTGGATATTTCCTTATGTTTCGATTTGGTAGTAGGTTGCTTGATTTCCTGATTTAGTCCGCTTAATAGGTTGAATTGTTAGTACGTCTGGTCGCTCAAACTCAGATTTCGTGAATGAATTATACGGTTTGAAGCCTCTCGCTTGCCGTAGTTTGGAGGTTGCTTTGATCCAACTGAAGCGAATCTTTAGCTTATTGGGATGCTTGGTTCAAGAGGTTCCTTTTTCCTGTGCAGGTTAAGGCTCTAATTTTCAATTTGGTGAAAAAGTAGAGTTTAGTGATTCACCCTTTTCCATCAACTTAGGCTATCTTGTCCATGATCTTATTAGAAGATTTACTACCTTCTATAGAAAATCAGATTGCAAGTTTGTAGCTCAGTTTACTCTGTCTGTGTTAATCCAACGTTGCTCCTTTGCAAATAAAGGTTTCTGATTTTGTATTTACAAATATGAATTGGATCTGCTCTTCAGATTCAGTCTAGATGTGGTGAACAACTGGAACGCTGTATTCCATTTGTGACGAAGACTTGGTCCTCTGAATGGCCTTTTATTTCCTCTTCCCGAGTATACTTATATGGAAACATGGGGTTTTTATGCAATTTGAGCTGAAAAGTTCAATTATTGCATTGCAGGTATTTCTGTTTTGTTGCCTGGATTGAGGGAATTGGCGAATTGCACTAGGGAAATTCATCCCAAGGTAGGATTTCATAATTTTATGGCCTTTGATTGCAACAAGACAGGAGGAGACTCTTCACCTCAGAATCGCTCTAGCATTTGCACCGAGGGCACTCTCATCCAGGCAAACTCCTTAACTCGCTGTGGAAAGGCTAAAAATTGGAATAGCCTTGACAGATTGAACAACCAGAAGTCCAGTTATGGATTGCTTACAAGGTTTACTGAGCCAAAGCAAAATGACGGAACAAGTGACGAGGCATCCGCCTCAATGTGTGGCACTGGGTGCTTCACTGATTTGCCAGCTGCATTGGTCTGTGAAGTCCTTGCATGCCTCGATCCAAAGGGGCTTGGAATTGTATCTTGTGTCTCCACCCTTTTGCATACCCTAGCCACAGATCATCAGGGGTGGAAGAAGTTCTACTGCGAAAGGTGGGGGCTTCCGAATCCTACCATTGCCCTGAATGGGCCCTTGGTTCCAGATGGAGCACCAGATGGGAAGTCCTGGAAAACATTGTTTGTGGAGCGGGAGTTTCGAAGCAAATCATTCATGGGAAGATTCAGCGTGGATGTTCTCCGTGGCCATAGTGAGGATGTACGCACCGTGTTCCTTCTAGCATCAGCAAATCTGATATTCACCGGTGGTCAAGATTCTGTGATTCGAATTTGGGACATGGAGGAAGGGCTCTTGATTGATAAGTCCCGCCCACTTGGTTGCACCATCCGGGCAATTGCAGCTGACCATGGGCTTTTGGTGACTGGAGGAACCAATGCCTTTATTCAGTGTTGGAGGGCTGTTGAGGGGAATTCTTACCTTTTCCACATATCCGGAAATGGTACTAACCAGAATACCGAGTATCGCCTCTGGGGCCATGAAGGACCTGTGACTTGTCTTGCCTTGGATTCATTGAGGATTTACAGTGGTTCTTGGGATATGACTGTTCGTGTTTGGGACAGAGCCCAGATGAAGTGTGTACAAAAGTTCATGCATGCTGACTGGGTTTGGGCTCTTGCACCTCATGAAAATACCATTGCCAGTACAGCTGGTAGAGACGCATATGTATGGGATATCGGGAGTGGTGAGTTGACAAGTATAATTTCCAATGCCCATGTTGGTAATGCATATTCTTTAGCTCGAACACACCTGCCAGATGTGCTGTTTACTGGAGGAGAAGACGGGGCAATTCGCTTGTTCAGTGTTTCTGAGGTCTCTGATGATGAGGATATTAAGCCAGCTGCAACTTGGGTTCCACATACCGGTCCTGTTCACTCTCTCGCTTTTGAGTATCCATGGCTTGTCTCAGCCTCTAGTGATGGCAGGATTGCACTAATTGATTTGAGGAAGCTTCTGACACCCAAAAGCTCATCAAAACATCCATTCAGGGTTAAGAGCTTTGATCCAAGTGCCATAGAGCCTCCACAGAGGATGCTTCATGGCTTTGGATGTAATCTTTTCTCCATTGACATTGGTGCAGATAGGATTGTATGTGGGGGTGAGGATGGCAGTGCCAGGGTCTGGAACTTCTCAGAAGCATTGGAGATTGAGAAGAGGGCGCAGGCTCTAAGGAGTTTGAGGCAGGAGAACCGTATGAGGCGGAGGAAGGCTCAAGTAGAGATGAATACAAATGGTAGAAGGCCCGACCAATGCTCAATAGCGATGAAAAGAAACCAACTGAAGGGTGATAAGAGTGTCACTTGGCACAAGCGTGCCATTAATGATAAGGGCCAGTCTTAGAGTAGGATTTGTACCCTTCGCAATAGAACACTTTATGATGGCTATGCAAGTGGCTATGCATCGCTAGTTCTTTCATTGGAAGTTACCTTTCTAGTTCCGTCCAATCTAGGTTTTCTATATTTAGGTCAACATTGGCATTTTCAGGTATTCAATCCAATGCACTATGGCCATCCATTTAATCTGTATGCAGTTCTTATTCGACCTGGTGTAAATTGATCTAATGGAAGAAAAGTTCACACACATCTTTCTGTTTTGGTCTCTAATTATATTTGGTTTTGTATCTTTCTATTTGCAGTTGTGGTGAATGGGAAAACCACATGGCACTATGCAGGAATAATTAATTTGTGTATTTATGTCACTGTTGTGGAATATTTTAAACATTTTCGATGTTCTAGACACTTAACTGAGGTCTTTTGTAGTCTGTGGCCTTTGATAAAAAAATCCTGCATTGTACCACATATTTTTTTTTAAAAAAAAATATAGGTTTGTAATATTCAGTATGAGTTCTTAAGAGGTCAGATTGCATCGTCTTCATGTCAAGCTGAAACAAGTGTTGCTACACTCGTTTCAGAGAAAATTGAACTGCACACATCTGTTTTCTGATTTCTCAGAGATTCTGGCGTATGCTTTAAGAATTTAAATTAGTACTTTCCAGATTTTGCTGAGGAATCACAATTGCACCTTTGGCTTTATGATGTTTTGTGCCGATTAGCACCGTTTCCGAAATGCATGCACCCTTTCAAAAGCGTAGCTAGGAATCTGTCAAAATTTGAACGTGTAATCTTCGCATTTCAGGGATTCATGTTTTAAAATAGTGGATTTGGTACATCATACATGTTTAGTTAAGGTGGTGAAGATTTTTAGAGATTTGTCAGAAAATGATTGTTCCTCTTGTTTTGTTTTTCTGCCTGCTACTTTTCATGAGAATCACTCCGCGTTTTGCGTTCCAAGTACAATGTCAACTTGCGCACTTTCTATGCCTATTATTTTAGCAGCAACATAGACCCAAAAAAAATTCTGCACCCTAGATTTCTACTTTTTTATGGGTTAAACTATTGGTATATCTGACGAGCGACGCAGACGCCACATGCTGCAGGCTTATCATCAGGAATTGAAATTACAGTGTTCAGGTTTTGTGCTTGCCCTGGCAGCTTCCTCCCTGCTTCCTTGCCTGTATTCCTGCCCAAATTGATCTCAGTTTTTCTTTTCTTTTGCTGCTTTCTACTGATCATTAGAACGGTGGGATCATGATCTGCTCCAGAAGCTGCTTGGATGTGATGTGATCTCCCGGTCAAATTGCGGTTTGGTTGGACTTTGAAAAAAACGCTATTCTTTTGTCTTTCTTATAGGATAAAAGTGTAGTCTTGATGGGAGAGGTTGGCAAATCTCGTTCTCGAAGTATTACTATGTCTCTAAGCGTCGGTGCATTTGTTTTTTCCTTGTGAAATCTGTGCGTCGGCATCTATGCATGTCAAACGAAATCTGCCTGTTTCTGAATCGTCGGAATCAACTGATGACATTCCAACACTTTCTTTTTCGTTCCTACTTTTGCTACGCATGGAAAAGGTCCGTCGACGGTAACAGAAATGCTATGAGACGGTGTGTGCCTTCCGAAGAAACATTTGCGCACTAATTTGTCAAAGATAGGAAAAGTTCACCGTTGAAAACCACGTCCTTTTGAAACCAGTAATCTCTTTCTCAAACCTAACACATCTGGCATGAAAGGGAAGGGAGGTCACTGCAGGCCATCACTTGATGGTGATCTGTGGTGACAATGATGAGCCATTCATGTGAACACGATGAGCAAGGCCGCGAGCCATTAGATGACCAGTACCACCACATGCCTTGTACTTCACCTTGTTTTCCATTTCTTCTCTTTTTTTTTTCTTTGGTGAAACCTGACATTCCTCAAAGAAATTCCATACCAAGTGTCGAGCCTGAGTTTTCCTTGGGTATGAAATATCGATGAGAATGGCTTGAAAATCATGATTTTTACCGTATCAGTCCAGCTCAATAAACAAAACCGGTGGGTAAATTGATCCAATTCAAATTCAAATTCAAAAAATTCAAGAAATTTGAAAAAATTATCTAAAAGTTCCCTAAAATTAGTATCAATAGTTTTTTGACATCTTCCATGATTTAAAAAAACAAATTTGGGGGACATTTTTGAGCAAATAAGAATATAGATAATAGAAAAGAATCATATGTTGTTTTGAGATGCAGGTGACGGCTTAGCTTGACTTACTTATGTGCAGGTGATGACTCTGAAATAACATCTGACAATAGGCCTACAATCTTTCATTGGTTCTTTGATCCTCTAATGGTCATCAAAGAGTAAATAAAACTTGAGAATTTTACAGAAGAGGAGGAAATATACCTTAAAAAGCAAGTGTTGTTGATCATTGATGCAAAGCGCTCCTATTCATCCCTCTTCCCATTCGTTGGTTGCTCCTTTTTTCTGATTATGTTGATCCTATGCAAGATTGCAAGGAATCACAAAGTCGACATCGAGGCACCCTAGTGCCAAGCGCCGTTTTGTTGACCTTGTCAAAGCCTTTTAGAAGGGCTTGAGAGAACAATGGGTGACACTCAATCTCCTGCAAATGGGTCACAAATTTGAAAGATAAAGAAGCAGCATTGTTCAAATACTTAGCTAGAGATCACTAGGGAAAACAACAAGCATCTGAGGTGATGATCAAGTGACGCAATTGACAAATGATGCTCACACTGCATAAATATTTCCAAAAACAGTTAAACAAGCTCTGTATTGCCTTTTCTGAACGATTTTCACTAACTTGTACAAATAGTTGGACACTAGTGTATAAGCTAACCCCAACCACTCCTGTATGAAATGCATGTTGCAAATACTAATATAATTTAGAAATTAAGTCTCCTCCTTTTTGTATCATTGATGCCCTAAATGAGATATCCATTTTTTTTGTATATCATGTTTGAATTGTCATTCTCGCATGTTTGGAGTTTTGGGCACCTAGCCATGAATTTGAGTTTAATATCACATGTTTGCGTTTTGTGCGGCTAGCCATGAATTTGAGTTTATCTTAGCATATATTTAGAAAAACACTATTGAGCATTTTTTTTTCCAATTTTCCTTGATTTTTTTCAATTTTATTTGAGTATCGATTTAGATTTTCGATGTAAACTTTGCAACTTGTTTGTTTTCGAAAATCAGTTAAAAATCGGTAGAACCAGTCGGTTTTCGATTTATTTCGCAACTATTTGACCGTCGAGTTTAAAATATTTGACTTTGCAACTTGGTCGATTTTTACTGATTTTCGACCAAAATTACTCCTATAAGGGACGATTTCTAAACTCGGTTTGGCAGTGTAATCCTGGCCCTGCCACCGCCACTCTATCCAGTCCCCGCTTTTCAGGAGGGAAAGCTCCAATTTAGCTGCTCCATATGGTCCCCATTGCACAGAAGATGAGCGGCAAGAAGAACCATCATGCTTGCTTTTTCTCCCCTCGGTGCAGAATTGTTGACTTTTAAAACCTAGCTCTGCTTTGCATGTTGCTACGGTAAACCAGTCCTGGTCATTCAATCCTTACAGTACAAGTTAGTACTAACTGCAACTGCAAGTACAGCTTGGTTGAAGTTTTTTTCCGAAGTTACCCCTACTTAATCCTACATAGTACAAGCACTGCAATAACCATAGTAAATCTCAAGTTAGTACTAACTGCAACTGCAAGTACGTAGCTTGGTTGAAGATTTTTTTCCGAAGTTTCCCCTACTTAATCCTACATAGTACAAGCACTGCAATAACCAAAGTAAATCTCTCATTGAATGTTTTCACTTTTACACCATCCTGTAGTTGCTAGGAGGTGGTTACCTTTTACTATTTTTACGCATCTGATGCAGTTGCCTCGCCATAATTAAAAAGTTCACTTGTTTTAAACAATATCGTTAACACACCACACATCAACTATGCAGTCTATGCTGCAACAGTACGCCAAGTTTACCGAAATCTACATCCACACACCACCGCTACTGCTGGACTGCTAGTGTACACATCAGCAAACACGGTGAGGAGACAGCAGAGCGCTGTGCTCCAGACTGCAGTAGTGCTTGCTCCACATTAGTTGCTCCCTATTTTTTCCCTCTTCTTTTGGCTGCAATTTTGTCTCTCTTGTGCTCTCCAAGAAAACAATCCATCATCCACCCATCCAAGAAATCAATCATACCTTCCAAAAAACACAAAGCAATCCACTCGGTAGACCTTATTCTTGCTGCTGCAGTGCTGCATCATCCCATCGGTTCTTGCGAGCAAAATTCGTCGCGAAATCCTACAGAGAAGGATGCAAGAAAGCAGCAGTCTTTGAAGCAAAGATCCTACCTTTCTCGCTCTTCCTGGATCCGACAAAGGAAGCATTTGACTGCTTGTGGTTGCCCTTGGCCGAGTTTGGTCCGAAACAGGTAAGAAGGTTGCAGCTTGATTTATCCTTTTACCCTGTCGTTTTCTTTAGATCTTGCGAGATTTGGGCTAATGTAGTGTGCTTGTTCTTGGTTCGGATCTTGGTTTCAGCAGGGGTGGAGGAGTATTGGGAGATGGTGAAATTCCTCTTCTCTTCGGTAAGTATCTTATTTCTTTGCAGATTTGGATCTGTAAGAAAAGATAGACTTTTTATCAATTTTTCTCATTCTAGCTTAGTAGCTATACCTCTTGAATCTGAAGTTTTGTTTGTTTAATTTTAGGTTCCGGGTGCTTGTGCTGTAGACTAAATGACCTGCAAGTGATAAAAGTTGTCATTGAGTGATGTTACTGATGAGGCTACTTGTGTTGGCTGTTGTAAGCATTGTGTTTGCCAACTTGCAATTCTTGAAAGCTCACGGAAAGGAATTGCTTCTGAGCTGTGGCTCAAATGCGACTGTCGATGCTGATGGCCGGAAATGGATCGGTGACATGGCCCCTGGGGAGAATTTTACTTTAAACGGACCTGGGATTGCTGCGTCGTTGGCTGGGAATAATAATACCAATGAAATCTTCGGACCGGTGTACCGTTCTGCACGTTTCTTTAGCACGGCATCTTGGTATGACTTCAGGGTGCTGCCAGGAAACTACTGCGTCAGGCTGCATTTCTTCTCTTCCACGTTCGGTAATTTCAGTGCGAACAGTTCAGTGTTTGATGTTACTGCAAATGAATTCAAGCTGGTTTCAAAGTTTAATGTGTCAGAGGAGATTGTTTGGAGAAGCTTCGTGAGCAATTCAGCCGTCAGTGCAGTTGTCAAGGAGTACTTTCTTGTAGTTGACGCTCATGGCCTGAAGATCGAGTTTGATCCAAGCCCTGGGTCATTTGCCTTTGTGAATGCGATTGAGGTGATGCTCACTCCAGATAATTTGTTCAACGACACAGTGAACAAAGTCGGTGGTGTAGATGCACAGCTTCCTCTTGGCTTAAGCCACCGAGGGGTTGAGACAATGTACCGGCTAAATGTTGGAGGGCCTGCACTTGAATCTTCCAGTGATGAGTATCTCCATAGACCATGGTACACTGATGCAGCATTCATGTTTTCTGCGAATGCTGCTCTGACTGTGTCCAACACTTCAAGCATAAGGTATATCTCCAGCAACGACTCCTCGATTGCTCCCATTGATGTCTATGAGACTGCAAGAATCATGAGCAACAACATGGTTGTGGACAAGCGGTTCAATGTTTCGTGGCGATTCTATGTCCACCCCAACTTTGATTACTTGGTTCGCCTTCATTTCTGTGAGCTTGTCTATGACAAGCCCAGCCAGAGGATCTTCAAGATCTACATCAACAACAAGACAGCTGCTGAGAACTATGATGTGTATGTCAGAGCCGGGGGTATTAACAAAGCATATCACGAGGACTACTTCGACAACTTGCCACAGGAGGTAGACTCACTTTGGATTCAGCTAGGCCCTGACTCCATGACCAGTGCTTCAGGTACCGATGCACTTCTCAATGGTCTGGAGATATTCAAGCTCAGCAGGGATGGCAACCTTGATTATGTACTTCGTATTGACATGGGCAACCAAAGGGGTTATTCCAAGTATAGGAGGAAGACAAATTTATGGGAAGAAGTTGGTATTGGCTCAGCTTCTTTTGTGACGCTTACAAGTGTTGTTCTATTCTCATGGTGCTATATAAGAAGGAAACGAAAAACTGTTGACAAGGAGGCCCCTCCTGGTTGGCACCCGCTGGTCCTCCATGAGGCTATGAAAAGCACTACAGATGCCCGTGCAGCCAGTAAATCACCCTTGAAACGCAATTCATCTTCCATCGGTCATAGGATGGGCAGAAGATTTAGCATTGCAGAGATAAGGGCTGCCACAAAGAACTTTGACGAGTCCTTGGTTATTGGTACTGGAGGTTTTGGCAAGGTTTACAAGGGTGAGGTTGATGAGGGCACTACAGTTGCAATCAAGCGTGCAAATCCATTATGTTGTCAGGGCCTGAAGGAATTTGAAACTGAGATTGAGATGCTCTCCAAGCTTAGGCACCGGCACCTTGTTGCAATGATTGGCTATTGTGAAGAGCAGAAAGAGATGATTCTGGTCTATGAATACATGGCCAAGGGGACTTTGCGAAGCCATCTCTATGGAAGTGGCCTCCCACCTCTGACATGGAAGCAACGGGTTGGTGCGTGCATTGGCGCGGCCCGTGGGCTTCACTACCTCCACACTGGAGCAGACCGAGGTATAATCCATAGGGATGTAAAGACTAATAACATCCTGTTGGATGAGAACTTGGTTGCAAAAATAGCAGACTTTGGGTTGTCAAAAACTGGACCAACACTTGACCAAACCCATGTTAGTACAGCAGTCAAGGGAAGCTTCGGGTACCTTGATCCTGAGTACTTCCGGAGGCAGCAACTGACACAAAAATCCGATGTGTATTCTTTTGGAGTGGTGCTCTTTGAAGTCGCCTGTGCGAGGCCAGTTATAGACCCCACATTACCGAAGGATCAAATCAACTTGGCAGAATGGGCGATGAGATGGCAGCGCCAGCGTTCGCTGGAAGCAATAGTGGATCCACGGTTGGATGGTGACTACTCATCAGAATCCTTGAAGAAGTTTGGTGAGATCGCGGAGAAGTGTCTTGCTGATGATGGGAGAAGCAGGCCAACAATGGGTGAGGTCTTATGGCATCTGGAGTATGTGCTTCAGCTCCATGAAGCATACAAACGCAATGTGGACTGTGAATCATTTGGAAGCAGTGAATTGGGATTCGCTGATATGTCTTTTAGCCTGCCTCACATCAGAGAGGGAGAAGAGGAACACCAGTCAAAGCCATCTGGTATCAGAGAAGATCCAGACACTTAAGGATTTCTGACATCTGGTAACCAAGTGAAAAAGTCTTGATTGCATTTTAGCCTTGGACATGATATAAAATTGTGTTATATTGTTTATGTAGGTTCTTTAGATGTGCCATTTACTTCTTATTCTTTTGGGCGTTCTCCTGCTTGACAAGTGTAGAATAATAGGATTTTTGTCGATTACCAAATAGAAAAAAAGAACACACGGAAGTGTCAAGTTTTTTCTTGACATCCTGCTGTATGATGCTATTTGTTTAACAATGGGGTTCCATGTAGTTCTGCCTGTGTGACATGTATAAATCGCACTAATAATATAACTCTATCCTTCAACTTATAGTATATATTATGGACCTGGTATATTTACATCAAATGCTGTGTAGCAAATTGTGGTGCAACGTTTCTTTTGTTGTCATTTTTGCCTTTCCATGCAAACTTCACCCATTACAGTATAATGGATATTGGAAATAATGCTACATGCAATTTATTTATTTGGATGCTATGACTTGCTGTGCACTAATTCTATGCTTTCCCTCCTAATACAAGTTACACAAATCTTGAAAGCAAGCGAATGCGAATAAGTAATTAATCACCATCTATCCTTTATTTATGCTTTAATTTTGTGCAGCGTTGTAATTTGATATTTTGATGTACCTGAATATAGATGTATTCAGGAGGTGTTAGAACAGTTCCAGGTCAATGTTTCTACTTCTGAAAAGACAAAAAAGTAGAGCTTGACAATTTAACAATTTTGATTACTACACTGTACGATACATGTATGGCATTGCTGGTAGTCCTGGAAGCTGGAAGGAAAGAGCTCTTGCCGCCGAGGCTCGCCCGAGGCGACCAAAGTGGTCCACGCCGCCCCGTGCGTCGCGTCGCCACGACGGGAACCACACCGTCAGCACCTGGCGCTGAGCATTTCACGGCAAGTGTCGGTTGTCGTGTTCCTCCCGGTGCTTGATGCCGGTGATTCTGCTCCAATCCAGCTTACAAGCGAATGAAGTGGGAGTGTGGTCCAGTGCATGCCAGTTTGAGAATAGATCCAGGTTGCAAGTTGGTGAGGGACGCGGTGTTTCAGGTCACACGCACAGCCTCTGGGAATTGGGAGTGCGCTCAGCTGAACCGGGACCACTGGGATGTGGTATCGGTTGCTGATCTCGTCCGCGACGCGACCTCTCGTGCGCCGGCCGGCCGGACGTACACGCATGGCATGTGCCCGAGTACCCGGAGGCCGGAGATTGTTTGGCACCGCGCGCCGGCCTGGGGACGGCTGGTAGGCGGAGCGACGATCCGGAGCTGGAGGATCTCCCCATGACGCTGCGGCCACGGGATCTTACACCAGATTCATCGATCGACTGACTGTCCGGATGCATATGATAATCGTTATTGTCTTTTTACTAGCTCCGTACCGCGGTCCACCGCTTAACGTTCTCGCCCCTTGTTGTCCTGCCCTGTTGGATGCAAAGGCTCCTGTCACGGCCGCGACATCTTGTTCTCGTGCGTTTCGTAGCGCAGCTCTGGTTGTTAGAAATATGCTAATATTTCTATTCCAGATTTTCTTTTAAGACAAATATAATAAAAAGACTAAAGATACATACGTATTGTATTGCAAAATAAGTTTAAGTATTGAAAATTAACAGAGTCGATCGATCACACGAATAAGGGTGGGCATTCGGTTTATTTAGTGTAAAAATATTTCGGGTTTTGAAAACAGATGACCAGAATTTTCGGTTCAAATGTGAAAACCGAACCGAAATAACTGGAAAAAAAATCAGTTCGGTTAATCCGGTAAACCGAATTCGCTAGTAAACCCCTGCATGTGAGCATGACTATATCCTCCTATTAATTTACATAACTGGATTCTCTTGTAAGCATTCTACTGGATATTTCTATTCTTTTGACGATAAGGGTCTGTTTGTTTTTGCTTTTGATTTTAGATCCTGGCCCCAGAGTAGAATAAAAAACAAGCATTCCGATTGTATAATTTGATTCTCATAATCCAGGCCATCTCTATATACTAGAATTCATAATTTATTTCATATGTGCTTTTGGATTTCAGTTTTTGAAGAATCAGTTTCTCTACAATCATAATCTAGAATCAGTTTTTAGGGAATCCAAAGCTAAAGCAAACAGCCCTAAAATTGTATTGTAAAAACATATGTTGTAGATTAATGTAAAGCCTTTGCTGAAGGAAATCTTTCCCAAGAAATCTGGATCAGAAATTTAGTTCTGTTAACGTCACATTTTGTTTTTGAGGGGGAAGCAATAGGGAGGCCCTGCTGTAGCGTCTTGAGCAGCGTTGAGCTGCTTCGAGCGCTGGCCGGCGAGGCAGCCGAGTCCCGCTAAGCTCACCAACGAGCGCTGCCCACTCATAACGTCACATTTTGTTGATAACTTACAGTTCAGGTTGATCAAGCAAGATGAAAAGCTTCGGAACCACAAATCTCCTATCGGAAGCATTAAAATGTACGTAAGAAGTCTAGAACTTATCAATACACACTGATAAATCAAAAGGCAAACAATTTCTAATTAATAACCTTATCCATGATGAACTTGTAAATTGTAATTGTACTTGAACCTTGCCCTAGTCTCCGACTCCGGCGCACCCATCAGCCTACCCACTCCGCCGTTGGGTTGAAGCTCCTCATCTCCTCACTTGGGTTGAAGCTGATTCATAAACCGAAAATCAGAAAAACCATTTTTTTTATTTTGGTTTGGTTTTTTGGTTTCAGTTAAAAAATATCCACCCTATACACAAACGACTTACAACTAGGCTTGATGAAAGACATGAAGCAGCAAAGCACATATGCGATTGTGTAATTAGTTGATGTTGTGGAAGAAGTAAAGTGGTCACGCGGATGCGCTATCCAGAAACCTTATTACCGCCCTATGCAGGTGATCTCTACTGCAATGGCTCAGCAATACCGCTTACCCTTCTTCTCGGTGCATGCCAAGGAGAAAATCCAGTGAGATTTAGCTGCTCAGCACTATAGTAAAGCAACCCAGAGAGGAGGAAGAATGAAGCATGAATTTTGTATTTGTTGGCCTGGACGTCTCCAGGTTTTATATAGACATGCAACATTATGTCAAATAAATACAGCAATTACTCACTAGTAATTAGCGGCATTATAACGATTAACCCAAATTGAAATATATGTTTAACTCTTATTTAAATAGAATGAATAGAGATAATTGTATAATTCATGCAAAAACAAAAGGTGGATTTAATATGCCAAGAGACACTTTATGACACAACACAGTCACTCGTCATAATTCACAAGTCACACGTGTGTTTTGCCAATGTCCACCCTATATCATCCTCATATGGCGTGTCACATTATTCAGAAGTGACAAAAGACTCCACCTTATTAATTTACTTCCTTCTACTTAGCTAAGCAATATGGTACTAAACCATATTTGTTTTGGAATTTTAAAGGAAATGAGTCTCCTATATGGGCTAATTTCTAACACTGAATGCTTGTTCCATTCATCCTGTCGTGCCCAACAGTGGCGAAGGCAATTCAAAAATAGAGGAAGGGGCTAAAGGACTAAGTTTTTTTTACCAAAAACTGAAACTAATTGTGCTAAATTGAGATAAACATAGTCTTTTGCAATCCAAATTTGTATACAAATATAGTAAATATAGTGTTGTGTAATCTAAATTCTTATATGAATCGAAGAGAAACAAAAATGAAAGAAAAAATACAATAAAAATATCTCATACGGGGTTACCGACGTCGACCAAAGGTGAACTTGAGCCCACTGAGCCTCCCTGGTAGCTACGCCATTGCGGCCCAAGGGCATAAATGCCCATAAGCTTCCGGCCCAGGAGCGTAATACCCTGCGGACGTCCGTCCCGGGGACGTAATGCTCATGAGGGACGTAATGCCCAAGAGAATATGAGATATTTGATGATTTGCCCCGAAGTTGACATGCCTTTGATAATTTGTCTAAAGTTGATGTGCATTTGATCATTTGCCCTGTTATGTGTATATAACTTGTGGACCCATGACCCACATGTCATAGGCATCTATAGGGCAAATAATCAAACGCACATCAACTTTGGATAAATTATCAAAGTCATATCAACTTCGGGGCAAATCATCAAATCCCCCAAAAATGTAGACCACCTAATTACGATCGAACGGTCCAAACTGGGACGCGGTTCATTCAACGCGGGGGTTCAAATACTGGACTCTCTTTAGGCTTCTTCACCATTATACTTGCAAAGGAGGGCCCCTTTCGCAAACTTTCCGCACCTGCCGCCTCCCACCACCGCCGGCGACGGCGTACGTAGGCGGCCACCGTACGCCGTGACCTGTCTCCGAGCTTTTGCGTTGCAAGCTGCGATGCGAGCTTGTGGCTGCGTTGGTGCCGCTGGTGGGCTGATAGGCATTTTAGCCAGGTTAATGGTACCTGATTCACCTTTCGTATACCAGAGTTTGCTTTTCAAAATTCAGATGTGCATTTGGACAAACAAGAAATCACTTTCAGACTGTAGTATCGGTAAGGCACTTCACTTCTTGTTAGTATTACACCAGTATAATATTTCAACTTTCAAGATGTTCGTAGTGGTTAGAGTTAACAGTTACACCACTAACTAGAACCAAGATATTTTGACAGCAGATCACATTGAAATATAGCCCGGAGAGCAAGCGGTTCGTCCCAAAAAAAAGTTCAAACCGAACCATAAATATTAGAGCAACACCCAAAATTAGCATTGGGCAGCATCACTGAATTCACTTTAACAGTGCTCCATGAACTCGTACCACAACACTACTGTCAACAGAATATACAGACACCAGTAATGGTGCATAACAAGAACTACCCATCTGCCGTTCTTATTCCTCAACGCTGCAACTGAATCAAATAGGAGCTTACATAGAAGCAAAGGCATGTAGTAATTTATAGAAACAAACTATAGCTTATGAGAATAATAACGGTACACAACCTCAACTGGAAACAGAGCATTGAGATAAAATATGATTTTATAGGCAAAATTGTTTGGGAAGTAAACTCCCGAGTAAAACATTGATTGGTACACCCAGCCAACACGGACCGATCAGAAGATGGAAACATAACAGCAATGGTAATAAGTTATCTATCGTGTTTAGAGACAATTATCATGGGTAAACATGTCATATAGAGACCAAGGCCATTAAATTTCTCTTGTCAAGATTACTCTGTGGAAATCACTGAGTTGTAGTGCTCGCCAAGACCATATGCATGTCTGTGATAGGACAGCCTGATGCTAGGATCATATGTACCACCTCCCGATTCCAATTTGTATTCTTTGCCCATCTCCACATCTGGGAAGGAGCCCGAGTAGACCACGATGTGTTTCTTTAGGCAGTGGGTCAGAGCACCAAGCTCAAGTTGCCCGCCCCAAGCAGCAGTAGACTCAATCTCTTTACAGTACTTCTCGAAGCTCTCCAAGGGATCTGGTCCAGACTCGACCTTGCCCTCAGATAGGAAAAATGGGAGGAACTCTGCAGCATGCTCTCTCATATAATTGGCAGTCATTTGCCGTAGCTCCTGGTAATTGTATTGTATAGTGCCATTGGAATAAAGTGACAACTGGTTCTCAACAGCACGGTACAGGCAGTGGCCATCTGGCTTTATCTCATGAACGGTCAGCCCCAGGGGCTCAAGCTTCCTTTCAAGTTTCTCATTTTCTACCATGCGATCACTAACAAGATTGCTCTGTTCTTCTTGAATTCGCTGCTCTCGAGCAGCTTCTTCCTTAGCCTTCTTCTCTCGCCGACGTGCACCCTTGCTAGGCTTTGCGGAATCCGCATTGCTGGAGACAGAAACACCAGCTATGGCCTTCACTAAGGTGTCGAGGTTCCCCTTTTCCGAGCTGCCTGTGGATTTGTACCCAAAAGAAGCAAGCTCTGCAGCATGCTCCGCCTCTAACTCAGTTGAGAGGCGTGATATCTCCTCCTCTACCTGCTTTTTCTTGGCCTTCTGCTCAGCTTTGCTGCCTTTGGCAGCTGCTTTCTTGAGGCTTGTTTCCTTATCCTGGAGTTTGGATTTCTCTTTCCTGTTTCATACAAAAAGTAGCCCATCTTTTAGAAACCATGTGACATCAAATGAAAAGGGTGCAGCTTACCATTTCTGAAGTCATCAAGTAAGCAGGAAAAGAATTGAAGGATGAGAAATTGTGTAGCTCTCAATCTTGCTGGGTTTAACATCTACACCTTCAATGAAGAGCATACATATGATGCATAATGCAATATATTATGCCTAACCAGCCAACATGCAGCAGAGTGCATTTTTAAGCAATGGTCTAGAACCTGCAAGTTTACAGCTGTACAAACTATACAGAATGCCTCAGATAGTATATTGCATTATATTCAGCCATGTGTGTGACTCTGAGACTCAATTCCACGTAAACTCTTTCTATGTCAGACTGACAGGTGGAACAGCAAACCTCTCACGCCTCTCTCTCATCTCTAACAACCTCCTATTCTGTGATAACAGCTTCCTTATTGTAGTTGACTCTTTCCATATCTATTAAGAATGAAATCTCGGTATTTTCTACCAAAAGTTCATCACACAATCTAAAACACCAACTCCCCATGTTTCCTGCTATGTGCAGCTGCACTTGCCTCCCCAGGTCCAATTTCCAATCAGTCCTCCCCAACTGTTGCCCCAACTTCACACCAAAGATTGTAGGACCTAGTACAATGCTTAGACATTTTGGATTTGTGTACTTCTCATTGCCTTAACTGAACACAATAACTAATGCATCATTTGATTTTTTTTATATATAAAATTGGTATGGTTTTCATATGGATAGTTAAAGCAAAACCAAATAATTCTTACAAGTACTTCACCACAATAACATTTTTTCCTTTAAAGTTTTGAAACTGATAAGCTCAACAAATAGAACGTGCATGGCACATACCTTTATACTGATATTAGCTCAAAATTAGAATGTGCACGGGACATACACGCTAACTATTGTATTTGAACATATGAAAGGTTCCACTATCCAAGCAATGTGGATTGTGGAGTGAACTCAACCAAGCGTTAGTCTCACATAAATGAATTTCGCTAGCAGCAAGGCACCTTGGTCCATGACAAATCACATGTAGCATATATACCTAAAGATGAGAGAACTTGGCCAGTATCTAATTAAACTCTCACCATATGAGACCAGAATGCTAACAGCAGGTATTAAGCATCATCAATAATCACTGTAGATAGATCTCCTAGTGCTTTAAAACATCCACCTGGTGTATGTTTCCAGTGAAAAAATTGCTCAGCAAAGCAAAGTTGGCAATGCATTATGTGAAATAACATGAACAATAGTACCACAAAAGACCATCTTTTCCTCGGTTGCAAATTTTTTGTGCAACCTAGATGCACTGCTGTATGGTGAGACATTTTGCCTGTGTTAATGCGAATATCTATTCAGTAGCCCGATAGGAATTATGACCATCTAGGTGAAGGAAGACATGTGATGTCTACTTCCATGGATAATTCAATCGGACACAAGAGGCTAACCTATGCCTCGAGAGAACCTCCTCGAGCGTCTCTTCCTTCCGCTCCGGTGCCGCGGCTGTCTCGCCGGCGGCGGCTTGGACGGCTAGGGTTTCCTCCATCGGTGAGGGATCAGGGGTGGACTGAACTCCCAAACTGATCTACCGCTGCGCCTCCACCGCGCCACTGGGTGCCGCAGCACCGCTTCGATTGACGCCCTCCCGGCGACCGGCGGCCAAACCGCCCGCGCAGCACGGTGGATGGGCGGTGGCGACGCGTTTGTAGGGCAAGGTAGGGTTTGGGGTGAGGCCGAGGAAGCAGGCCAGGGACGGTCGCGGCAGTGAGGGATGGTGGGAGGAAAGTGGGCGGGGAGGAAAGGGGACGGAGAAGGACGGGAAGGTAAGCAGAGGAGACGAGACGGCGGCGCAGTGCTCGAGGGCTTGAGCCGGCGGCGGAGGGGTAGATGTGAAAACGGATCGGACTCTGGGCCCGAGTCCTGGCCTATATTTTTTCCCAGATTTAAAGTAGGAAACAAATATCTCTGGATACGTTTTGGATTATACACGACATGGACACAGCACGCATACGGAACAGATATGAATTGGTAACGAATAAATATATAGATATTAAGTATAAACAAGTAAATATTGGTTGCACCATGCTAATTACCACAATCGCTTCAACATGAGATCATAGCGTAAATTCACAAATGATATTTTAAGGAAAAACTAAGATTTACCGCTACTAAGATCCTGTTTTATGATTTGCCAATAATAGGTCTATTTAATTATTTATCACTCCTAAGCTAGAAATAGCCAAGATTTGCCACTCCCACTGTATTCTGGAATTTTTTTTATTTTTTATCCCTCAAATCAAATGCGAAATGATCATGCTGCCCCCTTTGTTCTTCTCCATCTTTCCCCTTCTTCACTAGCTGTTCCTTCTTCTATTCTCCCCCTTCTCCTCCATTTTCCCTTCTTCTTGACCACCCTATGGTTTCTAGACTATGAAAGGGTCTGTGTCATCGGGAGGCTGAGTTTCATCCTCGGTCCTTCACAAAACTTGCTCCAGATGACGTGATGACACCACTAAGCATCGGTACAGGCCAGTCGTACTCTCTTCTAGATCATTGGTTCATGTCAATCCAAAGTCTGATTTCCGTCCTCTTGATGATATCTTTCTGTTTAAGCTCCTCGATATGCAAGATTCCCCCATTCCTGTAGATATAGACAATAAAGCATAAATCTTGTGCAGTTGACAGTTAATTATGGGTTAGCCGAGCAGAATAAAGGATAAATTAGTGATAATACATGCAATAAACACTGGAAAAAAACGATACGCTTTTGGGGCATACTAGCCTCCCGAGTTAGCTTCCCTTAGGACATAGTGTTCTCACTAAAACCATGGTTTTCACTCAAATTATGGGTGGAACCTCATGTTAGGATACTCTAAACCGGCATCTTCCTTGGTCGGTAATTAGTCTCTACAATAATTATCGATTATTTAGCCCTAGGTTTCATTAATTAGTCTACAATAATTATCGACTATTTAGCCCTAGGTTTAGACATATTGTTTAGATATAGCAAACGGAACTATATCGAGTTGTGCAGGTTTTGTTGGAGTTTGATCAGCTCGATGGACCCGTGACAGGGGAGAACAATGAAGGAGCTGATATTGAAATGTAAGGTGAGATCCAACATGGTATTATTTGGCTCTATACCCTTTTGTTTTTAGATTAATTTAGTCTTTAGTTACAATAAGTTTTAGTTACAATAAGTGAACCTAACCCAGGGGAGGAATTTTCACATCTTTTTTTAAAGCGGAAACAACAGGGGAGGTCCCCATTGGCAAATATATTAAAGAAAAATAGCAAAACAAGAGAACAAAGCCGGTGAGAAACCGGCCAGAGGGAAACTAAAACAGCCTAGAAGCCCAAGCTAGGAAACCCTCACGGAGATTAACAGGGAGTCTAAAAGATTGGAAATGAAATTCAGAAAGACACCAATTCTTCCATGCCAGGAAACTAACTGGCAAGGACCTAAAAATGAAGTCATTGCGAAGCTTCCAAATGCCCCAAGCAACAATCATGAAAGCATCCATGAAGAAGGCCGCTTGACCATTAGCACAGGCAACGATCAACCTCTGGAAGATATTCAAGTCTAGGTCCCAGGAAAGGTGCAGGGCATTCCAGCATCCTCTGCTAAAAGGACAATTGAAGAAAAGGTGGTCTCTGGTTTCCTCCACCGCTAAGTGACAGAGAACGCAATTGAAGTTAGAACCAGGCATTGGATAATTTTTCCTTCTAAGAAGGTTCCTGGTGTTGAGGCGATCCCAGCAAAGCAACCAGGCAAAGACCTTCAGTTTGGTAGCACAATTGGCCTTCCAAATCCATTCAATCGGCCTGGGGACGGAGACGTGGCTGAAAACCATTTTGTAGAATCTGCTAGGAGTAAAATCCTGGGAATTCCAAATATAGGACCAAACATCGAGGTTATCATTGATAATACCGCCGGACTGAATCAAATGGTGAAGGTGGTGAAGCTCCTGGAAGGCATGCTCTGAGAGAGGTAAATGAAAGTTCTCAGAGATCACCGGATTAGAAATGAAGGAAGCCACATCAATAGAGCCATTTTTGACGAAGGAGTAAAGATGCGGAAAATGGGAACTCAGGTGCAAGTTATTCCACACATCATCCCAAAAAAGGGCAGTATTCCCTTGGCCAATGCAGCAACGGGCAATCCCTCTGTATTGGTCTAGGAGGGAAAGCACATCTTTCCACTAGAAAGAGCCTTTCTTAGCCGAGGCTTGAGGCAGGATAGCAGAGTAGTATGAGCACTAGATCAACCCAGGGAATGTCTTTTTTGTTGAAGAACTTGTGCAAGAATTTGAGCAGAAGAGCCGTATTTTGAGTTTTCAGGTTAATGACCCCCAAACCCCCTTTGAGCTTAGGCTTACAGACTTTTTCCCATTTCGCCAGAGATTTACTTCTCCCATTGATGTCATTCTTCCCCCATAAGCAAAGCCTTCTGGCTTTATCGATGCTACTGATAACTGCCATAGGAAGCCGGAGAGAGCACATAGTAAAGGTAGATATGGAGGAGACAACGGAATTGACCAACTGCAACCTGCCTCTGAGCGAAAGCAGGGAAGAGAAAGAAGACACCCGCCTGCGGATCCTATTAACCATGGCTTCAAAATGCCTGATTTGGGGCCTGGAGGTACCCATAGGAAGCCCAAGGTAGGTAAAAGGGAACTTCTGAACTTTACAACCAAAGAGGTCGGCAAGAGGCTCAATTTCAGAGTCTGACAGATTGATTGGGAGCATACCCGATTTGGAATAATTGATTCTAAGCCCCGTGACAGTCGAGAAAGTTTGAAGGAGACATTTGAGCACAAAAAGCTCTCTCTGACAGGCCTTGGCAAAAATAATGGTGTCATCAGCGTACTGGATGACCGGGTAGTCCACCTGGGACCCAAGGACAATCGGAAGAGAAAGAATCCCCATTTGCTTGGCTCTGTTCAGGATACACTGTAGCAAATCAGCGGCAATGGCAAACAGAAGAGGAGAAATAGGATCACCCTGTCTGACCCCCCTCTTGCAGGGGAAGGAAGGACCGAGGACCCCATTGAGTAAAAGCAGGAGGAAGCCGAACCTGAATGTCGACCATCCGATTGAATCCAATTACAGGAAGCCTAAGGCGTAAAGCATGGAAATAATGGCAGAGTGCTCAATGGTGTCAAAGGCTTTAGCAAAATCTAGCTTGATGAGCACAATTTTCCTCTTGGATGACTGGCAAGGTGAACATACTCAAAAGACCAGGCAAGATAGTCCTGAATAGATCTACCCTTAATGAAGCCATACTAATTCTTGTGCACAATAGAGGTAATGACAGAATTAAGTCTAGTGGCCAGAAGTTTAGTAACCAACTTGACACTCAAATTAAGGAGAGAGATAGGGCGGAAGTCATTCGGGTTCTCAGGGCTGTCATTCTTGGAGACAAGGACAATGAAGGAATGATTAATAGTAGCCAGGGAAATGGATCCCTCATGGAAGTGGAGACACAACCTATAGAAGTCATCCTTGATTATGTGCCAACATTTCTTGAAAAAATTGCCATTGAAACCATCAGGACCCGGCGCACTATCAGAATGGAATTGAGCCACTGCGGTATCAATCTCATCAGTAGAGAAATTGGAATCGAGCCAATGGAGGTTAGTCCTGGGGGAGACCAGATTGGGCAGGTCAAGGTGCATGGGAGGAGAATCCGAGGAACCCATTCTCGAGGAGAAAATAGAATAGAGCAGGTTGGCCTTAGTATCGTGATCATAGAGAATGTCCCCATTGTCAGTAACAAGCGAAGTGATCAGGCTATGGCGATATCTCTCAGAAGCCTTGCTGTGGAAGAACTTAGTATTCTCATCACCAAGCTGAAGCCACCGAATAGTACAACGATTCCTCCAGAAAGAGTTCTGGGAATGCAGCAGAAGAACCAGGTGATCTTTAATAATCACCCTGAAATTCTTTTCCTGAATATATAAAGACCTGAACTGCTCAATGCTGTCAAGAACCGCAATACAGTTAGAGCAATGAGAAATCTGGTCGGCCATGAGAGAAGTGTTCTTCTTCCAAAAAAGAAGGTTCTGCTGAAGGCGATCAAGTTTGACTTTGATATTGAGAACAGCCGAAGCATCCTCCTGATGATGCTGAAGCCAACTTTGCTGGATTGTCTGCATGAGGTCCCTCCGATGAAACCACGAGTTTTGAATCTAAACACAGAGCTCTTAGGGATGTGGGTCTAGATTTGAGCCAGACAGGGGATATGGTCGGACATGGTTCTAGATAGAGGTAACGAGGCGTGGCGGGAAGGAGGACGTCCAGTGGGGAGAGGTGAAACACCGGTCGAGGGCGCTCCAAAAGGGTCGACTTGCATGTTACTCCAGGTGAATTTCATGCCTTTGAGGGGGATTTCAATGAGGCCAAGTTCCGCAATAATACCATCAAACAATTGGGCCTCATGAAGCCTACCCCCGGGCTTGTTCCTATTCAGAGAATTCCTATAAAGGTTGAAGTCCCCCAAAAGCATGTGATCCTCATCGTCCGGGATGGAGAGGTTGGAGAGCCAGCAAAGGAACTCCGCTTTGGCAGGCCCAGCACAAGGACCATAAACTGAGGTGAGAGTCCACTTCTTGCCGTTGTGCTTGGATATGAAATTAACTGAGATGGCAAAGGAGGAGCAAAAGGAAACCTGCCATCCAGAAGAGACCCAACCCAGGCCAGAAGAATGCCACAAGAAGCCCCAACAGAAGGGCTAAACACAAATTGGTTGAATCTCTTTGGAGCGAGAGTTTTGAGAACAGAATGGTTAATCATAACCCTTTTAGTTTCTTGAATGGAGAAGACAGAGCAGCCAGAGTCCTGAATTTTGGAGCGAAGCAAGTGACATTTACTCGGGTCATTTAGGCCCCTAACATTCCAGTTAAGAATATTCCAATTACAGTTCCTGCTAATGGAAGACATGGCGACAAATAAAAGACAGACCGCCGGGACAAAGCAGGCGACAACTGAGCAAGGCATTGGGCTCAACCCGCAACCAGCAAAACACCGAATCCCAGGAACGGGTGCCAACACACATAACAGGGAACCAATTCAGAGAGTTAGAGAGACTGACAAAAGTTCCAGGATTACAACACTGATTAACAAAAGAGGGGCTCAACAGCCCCAACCAACCAGAAGAAGCAAAAGGACTCTTCATTCCGACGAGGCATCCTTTAAGAGAGCATCCCGGGCCACCTCCTCAGGCGATAGGCCGCACTTCTGAACAGCAATCCTCTGGAGGGCATTGACAGAGATCATCGGGGTAAGACCTTTGGATACTTCAATATCTTTGAGCGAGGGGAAATATTGTGAAGCTTGACAACTTCGGGGGCTGCTATGGGGAGAGTCGGGATTACCGTCTGGTGTTGGGGAGAGTGGATAACCCTGCCTGAAGGAGCTGCGTTCCTTTTGAGGAGGGCGAATACACTCGGCTGTCTAAACCCCTTGTATTTCTCCTGCAACCTCTTACTTCTCCTAGTGCCAGCGGCAAGGAGCTGATTGGCTCGAATATCAAGCCAGCTAGAGTTGAGCAAATCAACAGAGGGCACAACATTGGAGGGCCTGGAAGCCTTCCTTTTCCTTTCATAAACCATGGAGATTCTGGAGTGGCAGTCAGGAATGTGAACATCATGCAATTCCCGGATAGAGACGCTTGACCGCTTCTGGGGTCTCTGGAGTGGCCGAAGCACCTCAGTCGAAGGACCAGAAGCAGCAGAGTGTTCGTTGGAGATGTCAATCGGAGGGGCCAGAGATAAGGACTGAGGCCTGACCAGAAGTTTGGGGGCTTGGCTTCTTGGAGAAGCCAGGCTAATTTTAAAAAGTCTAGCCAGGTCAAAGTTTCTTATGACCCGATGAAGGGAGGAGCTGTTGGGCACTGAAACTCTGAAACTTGTCCATGTCCTCCCGGCTTCGTTGAGGACATTTATCAGGAAGCTTGTTCTGGAAACCTCACAGACTGAAAGCTCATATGGGCCTGAGATAACAAAGGGCTGCGGGACGGAAGCAGGGGCCAGGGTTCTATCCTGCCTAGGGGCCAATTCTGGGGCAGCAGAGGAAGAACCCCGGTCCAAAGAATCTTCATCAAAATAGTCAAGGACCAGCCACTCTTCTTGTTGTTGCGGAACTTGAGGGGCCAGCAGCATCTCCTGATTGGCAGCAACGTCGATTTGTTGATTCCAATTGTCGGCCGCTCCAAGCTGAAAGTGCAGATTTTGAGTCGCTTGATCCCATATTGGATCTCCATGGGCAGGCTCAGGGAGGTTTTGATCCAGGGGAACAAGGGCTGATTCTGATCTTCTGGAGGATCCTTATCGGGCAGCAGATTGGCATCAGCATCCAAGAAATGGCAGCTCCGTTGGCGCCGGTCCCGACTCTGAAAACCAACCTTCTGGGAATGTCTACTGGGCTGTCGAACTGACATTGAACTAAAACTTGCGACATGGATCGGTTGTCTATACGCCAGCGCATAAGACGGCCAAAGGAAGCACAAGCTTGTTCCAGGTAGAAATGAGACCTTAAATCCAAGGGAAGCCCCAGAAGCATGAGCCAACCAACCCTGGCATAAGGAGCATTCCTAGCATTTTGCCCTCTGTCATGCTGAAGGAACCGAACCCTAACACCCCCAACAAAGTGGTCACCGATGCTAATGAGCAAGTCCCAATTAAAGGAGCTGTTCAGCTAAAAGAGACCCAGCCCAAGGATGCTACGACAGGATTGAAAAATAGGAAATTGAAAATCCTCTTCAATGTATTCCCTGACCTGAGGCAAAAAGCATCATAATCTTCTTGTGCGACTACACCATCTTGATCCACGGCAAGCAGCCAGTCCTCGTGGAGCCTGGGAGGGAATCCACTCACATGAACATTTGCCCTATCAGTCCTAAATGGGCCTCCTTCTTCAACTTGAACGTGGTCTGGGATGAACCGAGCTTGATCAAATGGGAAATTAGTCATGAGATCAGCGAGGGCGGACTCAGCAAAAGGAGAAGAAGGATGCACAGACGGAAGATGAAGGGAAGGGATCGCACTCTGGTAGGGTAAGCGAAGAGATTTTAAGTCGGGTCCGGGGATCGAGAGGCGGAGAATCCTTGTATCTGACAAGGACAAATTTGCCCTCCATCTCTGCCGTTGAGAGAAAACTGATTTAAAGATGCCCCTCAACCAAAGGCCAGGAATGGAGCCAAGCGAGCATCTGAACGGTCTGGAATGAATGGAGACGTCGATCCCTGAGCTCCGGTGGCGGGAACCATCAGGGAGAAAGCTGGAAGACTCAAATGAACGGATGGTGAAAGGCGCACTAAGGCAAACCCCGGCCCTGTAACCCCTGTCAACCCCCTGCGTAGCCATTAAAGCATTGTCAGGAAGACCATTGGGAACCTTCGAAATCCCTGGAGCCGAGATGTTGCCAAGAGAGATCCCGTTTGAATTTGAATTAGTGCTTGAGCTGGTACCCTCCAGGCTCGTAACGTTACGAGATCCACTGCTGAAAATGCCCAAGCGAGCCTGGTGACCAATTTGGAAATAACAACTGGGAGAGAACACCAGGGTGATTTGAGAATGGGGCAGGAAAACCCTCCCACCAAAACAAAATTCCCAGAGCAGGAAGCAGGATGATCCTTAGGAGAGTGCAACACAGCCAAGAAGGAAACTATTTTCTTGTTGAGATTAGGAGGGGCATTCCCCGAGGGGGGTCTGAGAGAACTCCGAGCGGAAGAACTCTGCGAGTCGCTGATAAACTTCTCTTTGTCAGCCCTCCAGAAAGGATCATGATCTCTCCAAGAGTAAAAATAAGCGTCAACATGCTGAGAGATGAACCTCTTAATGGAACAGAGATGATGACCTACCAAGCCGTTGGCAACAGAGATCCGAAAGAGACGGCCTGAGATCGGTATCACATGAAACCCTTCTGGCTATCCCCCAAGTAATGAACATAATGCCACGGCTGCGGAGGCGCAATCCAACTTGAAGGAATGCCGTCTGAAATAAACCAATAAAAAGAACGAACCCTTTGAGGTTAGAGCTTCATGATGAACCACCGAGTTGAACTTTCTGAAGATTGACTGTTGAAAGGAGATACCAGCCTTAAATCCAACTTAATATCTCCCACAAGGGGCCGAAGATCACAGACCTTCGAAACCGGAGACAAGGGAGAAGGGGGATTGGACCCCCGACAAACTGAAGCATCTCCCTGAAATCGAGCTGAGAAATCGTTGCGACGCTTGGGGGAGGACTATTCCGCTTGCTCCTCGGAAAGCCAGATTTGAAGATCCTTATCCCAGTTAGGGCCACCATCCCACCACAGAAAAAAGGAATGGTCAAAATCATTAGAAAAGACTCTGGCGAGGCTGAGGACTAGAAGCGCCACTCACTTGGAAGCCACTGAAAAACGAAAATGAGTTGGGGAAGCCTGGGAGACATGAGAACCAGCCGGAGCACCACCCAGAATGGAGTGAAGAGTGAGGGCAACCGATTGGTTGTCCAGGCGGAAAGAAAACCTCTTGAAGACCACCAGGAGGAAGAAAGATCCATGAGGCGAGGAGGAGGCATGATGAACCGCAGAGCAGGCCGATAGGAGAACCCATGAGCGAAAGGAAGAGCCAAGCTCAGGGAACCACCTAACCGGCTGGGACGGGCCGCGCTTGAAGAAACATGCAAACCGGGAATCATGCAGAGAGAGGCCTCCCTCACAGCGGAGGGAAACCCTCTGGGCAAACCACTAAAAACCTAGGCGGGGGGGGAGGAGCGCTGAGGCTGGAGAGGCGGGTGGAAGCGAGAGCGAGACATCCTTACCCTGAATCGGTCTGACCTAACTTCCGTTGCATGCCGATATTGTTTTGTGCGTGTAAATGGGAATTTTCACATCTTAGCATAACCTAGATTCTTTCGTTTTAATTTTGATAGATTTGCTTTAGTTACTTTCGTCATCTCATAGTCGTTGCATTAGTTAGTAGTGATTTCTTCTAAATAGTGAGTCTATCCGTCGTTTCCCTGTGGATTTCAATGCCTTGGAATACTCCTTCATGAAAAGCTACAGATGATCTGTGCACTTGCGAATATCAACACCAAGCACCACGCCATCTCACAGTCACAGCCCAGTGGCAATCACCAGCGAGTTGAGCAGCGACGTTGAGGGTTGAACGTAGATGTTCTCCAAATCCTTATCCACAAATCCACCAAGGTAGAAAACGAAAAGTAAGGCCAGAGAAGTAAGGGCCTCTAGATATCCATGGTGAAGCCACCGGCGCTGGTGCCATGGTGGCTGCATCAAAGCGTCTGAAATTTCAGATAATGACACTTAATTCGTGTGTCTCTGTAGCTATGTGTATGATATATAGATTTATCTGAGTCACTGAGGCGTCAGCATCCTCAATAGCAGCGGGCGCGGCGCCTTGAACCCATCACGGGGGAGTCGAGGGAGGAGCAGGGTGTAGCAACACGAGGTCACGGCCTTCAAAACCGTACTCTTTTGGACGAGAGCGTCATTCGATCAAATGATAGCCTAGGACGTTTAGAATAATTAGTTGTGACATGTGCATTGCCTTCATTTGGTTCCTAGTCTTTATCATTGAAACTAAACTTCAATACTCCATTTTTTGTAGTGTTTCTCAGGCCAGTTGAACAACTTTGATTTAATTTCTGTATTAAATACTTGCAATCTAGTATATGCTATCACCTGTGTGCCAAATTTACTTTATAAACTCCGAATCAATTTGACATCTGGATTTAGTTATATGATGATCACTAGTATTGCTGATAGTTAGAATCACTGGTTCGTTAATTGAGAATGGCTTATTGAATCTTTCGAGGTTGAACTATACTATGATTACTTTGATCCCAAAAGAGAATGATGCTAGGAATTTAAGGAAGTTTAGGCCTATTAGTTTGATAAACTGTAGCTTTAAAATCTTCTCAAAAATCTTGAATAACAGATTAATTAAAATTGCTGATCGAATCATTTCTCCTAATCAAACGGCTTTTATTAAAGGTAGATTTATCTTGGAAAGTGTCATGGCTGCACATGAAATTATCCATGGTGTGGTCAAGAATAAGGAGCAAGGTGTGATTTTTAAGATTGATTATGAAAAAGCTTATGATAGAGTTTACTGGAAGTTCCTTGTTGATATGTTGAGGGGTAGAGGTTTTGGGGAGAGATGGATCAGCTGGGTTAGTCATGTGGTTTTTGGGGGTTATATGTGTGTTAGAATTAACGATGAGAATAGTAGTTTCTTTAGGCCTGGGAAAGGATTGAGGCAGGGGGACCCTCTATCCCAGTTGTTGTTCAATTTGGTTGTGGATGTGTTTTCTAGAATGCTTTATAAGGCTGCCCGCAATAATTTGATTAAAGGCTTGATGACGAATGTTTGTGATGGGGGCATAATTAGCCTTCAGTACGCGGATGATACTGTTCTTTTCCTGGATAATGACTTGGAGAAGGCTAGAAATTTTAAGTGGCTGCTCTCTTGTTTTGAGCATCTTTCTGGTATGAAGATTAATTATGATAAAAGCGATTTGATGTGTGTTGGTCTGAATGATAGGGAGCAAAATGAGCTTGCTCGTTTATTTTGTTGTAATTTGGGTTCTTTTCCGTTTAAGTATTTGGGTGTTCCCTTACATTACGCTAAACTAAGGAAAGATGACATCCAACCTATAGTTGATAAAGTGATTAAGAGGGTTGCTGGTTGGCGGGGGCGTCTTCTATCTTATGGTGGTCGACTGACCCTTTTAAAGTCTTGCCTTGCTAGTATTCCCATTTACTTGTTGTCAGTTATTAAATTCCCTAGATGGGCAATTGAGGAAATTAATTCCCAAATGGCTCACTTCTTGTGGAATGACAATGATCAGAAAAAACATTACCATTTAGCAAGTTGGCAGTTGGTTGCTCAGAAAAAAGAATATGGTGGTCTTGGAGTTCCTGATTTGAGAACTCTGAATCTTTGTTTGTTGGCCTCCTGGACGTCCAGATACTATTTAAGAAAAGATAGCCTTTGGAGACAGATTGTAGATTTTAAGTATCAGACTCAGAACCCTAATCTCTTTTGTTGCCCCGATAATAATGCTTCCCCTTTGTGGAAAGGTGTTCTTTGGGCAGCTCGAGCTGCAAAAATGGGTTACCTTTGGAAGGTTGGTAATGGTAAAAGTATTAGGTTTTGGGAGGATCATTGGTTTGGTAACTCTAGTCTTGCTATCCAATTTTGGCCTCTTTATGTGATTACTAATGAGCAGAATATCTCTATTCATGATGTTTGGGATGGTAGAAATTTGAAACTCACCTTTCGTAGAAATGTTTCTCGGAAGCTTATGAGCATGTGGTACGAGTTGTTAAGTATTGCTGAATCTATTGTTTTTAAAGATGATGTTGATTCAGTTATTTGGCAGTTTGATTCTAAGGGGACTTACAATGTACAATCCTTGTATGCAGTGCTTAGCTTCAGAGGGGTTCAACAAGTTTATATTCCTGCTTTATGGATGATCAATGTTCCACCTCGTATTCACGTCTTTTTATGGTTATTGGCTAATAATAAATTGATGACTAGAGATAACCTCATCAAAAGGCAAAAAGTAGAGGATATTAGCTGTCTTTTTTGTACTGAAGTAGAATATAGTTACCATTTGTTCTTTAACTGTTGTGTAAGTAAAACGATCTGGAATGTTATTTCTGAGATCTTGAATGTGGATGTAGGTGATTCCTTTGAATCATTTGCTCATTGGTGGATCGATGAAGAAAACATCACGATGGTTAATTTTTGTTCTTCTGCTGTGCTTTGGACCTTGTGGAAACTAAGGAATGCTTTGTGTTTTCAGGGAGAAAATTGGAAAGATGTTCGGGTAGTACTGGATCAATTAGCAAGAAGACTAAAAAGCTGGTTGCTGCTCCTGAAGGAAGATCAAAAAGTTCAAGTGGGCGAGGTGATAAGAAGGTTGGAAGAAAAAGCATCTGGTATTCTGAGGCTTGGGTGGAGGCCAGAAATTACCGCAAGAGACTCAGGTCAGGTGGGTCACCAGAATCTGGGAGAAGACGTTTTGCTTGTGCATTCGATCCATCCTGAATGCCTGGAGAGTGATGGACAATCTGTAGGACATGCTAGTATGCCTGTTTTTCTCACAAATCCTGGAGGAAGTCAACATGGTTTTGCTTTTGATAATGGCTGATCGCCAGAAATACTAGTTTCTGGGAACAACATGATGTCTAGGGGAGTTTTCTGCATTGGTAGACCTGTTTTTTGTTTTGTGTCGCTGATAGGAGCTGGTTTTGATCTAGGCTTGTCTGAAATCTATCTTCTGTTATTAGTAGTATGGTTTTGATATGGGGTTTTCAGTCTCTTGGCTGTGCCTCAGGTTCCCTGCGAGGAATGGTTGCAGAGTTTTGTCGGTATTGTCTGTCTTTAGTAGGGGGATTAATGGCTTGATGCTGTTTGTACTCACTAACTGGATGTTTCTTAATTGAAACTGGGTAATCTGGCCTTTTGCTCTAAAAAAAGAATCACTGGTATGTGTTCATGGAAGTGGTGTGATTACACTACATATAGGCTGTCATATAAGGACTAAGTAATAACTGTCATAAGGCATTCAAGAGTCATTAATTCGTTCTAACCACATACTATCTGGTTATCCGGGATTTGCCAGATAAGTGCTACAAAAGATGCATCTCTAGGTGGGATTAAGGATTCTATGCTTCCATGAAGCTAGATGGTGGGAGATACGGCTTTTTAGCAGAGATGTACTCTGATGGAATATTGGAAAGTCACCGTGAGCTCTTCTCTTGGACTTGACCACCCACTAAAAACAGTGTGTATGTCCTGCTGACATTAAAGACTAAGGACATGCGTGGGTACAGTAGCACAACCTCTACAGAGTTCTTCTGCAGAGCTAAAATATGACCGTCACTCCCTGATTTCTTACGAACAATAGAAATTTTGTACAAAAACTTGACCATATTTGGCAACAAGTGTTTTAGAAAACTATCTGGCACATTCTCAAGGATGTGGGTCCTTCACTAGTATAGGTTTGGTATAATTGGATAATTAGAGCATGTACGGTTTGCTAGTGTTGAACTTGTTTTGTATTCGATCATCCTATTATATATTCTCCTTGTAATTAAGACTGATGCGACAAACTTAGGAAAGTGCTTTATTGAAGCTAAAGACGGAGGATATTATGGCTTCAATCAAGGGAATGAGGGCGCTAGAAGCTTCGTTGCAACAGCGTAGAGGTCAATGTTTCCATTTTAGTTATAGCGTAAATGTATTTTTAAAACTATCTTTCCGTTGTTAGTTTATCGGATCCACTACAAATACTTACGTTATGCTACTCTCATCTGTGCATTCTTGACAATATTATACTTTATTAGGAATAGACTGTAGATCATTATTTTACTTAAAGAAATGGAATGGGTGGATGGTCACAGATTGTGGATTGAATAATCATCCGAGCCAGTTTAATGCCCTACCAGCTTCCCAATTGTTGAATTGATCCATACTTAAAACGTGCACACGTATAGAAATATAGGAGTACAAGTAAAAAATATATATATCGATGCATCGACAATATTCTAAGCACAACTATCACTACTGAAGGATAAAAATTGGCTTGCGACCCGGCCACTGCGTCGTCGTCGTGCGCTAGCTTACCATTGACCGTTCTCTCGTGAGAAGTCATGTTTCATTCCGATAATCCTATGGCCGCTCTAGTTCGACGATCCTAGAGCTAAATATCATCGTAAGGCGTTATGATCTCTGCAACCAAAGTGGGTGGGATAGCCTGATAAGCAGTGGCGAATTCAGGATGAAAATAGAGGTGAGACTCCTATGTAGAAGTCCTAACTCAAGACAATTATATTAATGATACTAGTCATGTGCCCGTGCGTTGCAATGAAAACTCAATTTGCGACAAAAAAATTATTTACAAAGAGCACTAACTGTGCCAAAGGTGGGTAATTAATGAGCAATGGCAAAGGTGGGTAATTAAGAGCACCAACAGTGGCAAATGTGAGTAATTAAAGAGCAGTGGCAAATGTGGGTAATTTTGATGAAATGACGTGGGAAGACACTCTCACTTTATATAGTAAAGATATCTACCGATCTATTACTAACTAAATTCCAAATTCATATATAAAGAGAAAGGAAACAAAGTGAATAATCAAAATATGACAAGGGTGTTACCTTGCTAATGGATAGAATGATATAAATATTAAAATATGTGAGGACGGATCATCAACCATTCGAACCGTAGACAAATATATAAAACGAAGTGATGCAATTTCAATTTGTGAATACAAAAATCAGACATCAGTTATCAGAAAGAGGGCATTCAACATAAGGCATTGCATTGGGATTTGGGGTAATTTTTTTTATACCAAGCAATGAGTGGCGCTGGCGAATCTCTGGCTCTAGCGTCCTCGTCCTGACAATCAATCCGAGGCTGAGAGGCTCCTCGGTCGCTCCTACTTGCCAATCGCCTCGATTCCTCTCTTATGATGCACGTTCGGCTGCCGGTTGGACGGCGCTCCGATCGGATGATTCCTCTCCTCTAGCGATATGCCCTCTACTCTGGGTCTTCGGTGACCGTCGGTACCGGCGTGCTGCGGCGAGTTCTCGCAAATCGGCCACTTGTCGCGTGGTTACGCCTGTTTGTGCATCTGCCATCCATAATCGCCCATGCGTTGGTCTGCCGCTTGCAAGATGACACCGTTCATCTCTTCGACTCCCGGTGTTATACTACAGTAAAGGATGCCGAATACTGTACAAGGTGAAAGCACACGAGAGTAAGAGAGCCTATGACTAATTTTGATGGCCCACTTACCTGACAGTATTGTTTTCTTCTTACATCTTGTTCCTAGTTCTTAAACCTGCCAATTTGCCACTATGACGTCATGTTTCTATTTCTTTCTAGCGTTGGGGATACTGAGAAGAGGGGGGTTCGACCGGCCAGAGGTAGGGCTGACGCCCCAACCAACCCCAATATTAGATTCGCCCATGCTCACAAGTGAACCTCATGTTACATTTTTCTCAAACAACCTTATGTTACATGAGTTGTGCTATTTACCAACTCGCCATTGTTGCTTGAATCACCCTACCTTTCCTTGATATCTAGTTATCCATACTAGGCACTAGACAGCTACGGGAAAAGCTTTTTTTTATTCTCAATGGGCTTTCCCCTGCTCTTTCTCAGGGTTCGCAATATCATCGATAATCATTTGAATATTGTGATTATCAAGCGTATTGAGCCAGCTCGGCATCTAAATTCTCTCGGTAAACTAGTGGAATTTAAATGTAAATTTAAAAAAATTAGAAAAAAATATCAAAAAGTGTAAAAAAGTTGTAATTTTTTTGTAAAGTCTTAAGGTAATGCTAATGATTCTATAAAATTTCCACATGATTATCAAATCTGTGTATTTTTATAAAATTCTACCACCAACTGGTCTGTGTAGGGGTGGGCATTCGGTTTAATCGGTTCGATTTTTGAAAACTAAGAACCGAATTTCTCGGATAAAAATAAAAAACCGAACCGAATTAACCGAAATATTTCTCACATTGCAACACAGAATATAGATAAACCCACACAATATTCATAGGTTATTACAATATAAACATAATAGAACATATGAATATACTAAACATGTGCATAAATATATTATAACATGAGAATTGTTTAGTGTCTTTGGGAAGAATATTATAAAAGTGGTATTGTACATTGACTTTTCGGTTATTTCGGTTTTTGAAAACGAAAAACCCAACTGAACACCGAAAACTGAATTATACCAAAACAAAAACCAAACAGAAACATCGAAAACCTAAAAAATCAAAATAATCGGTTAATTCGATTAGATCTAGTTTGATAATTCGGTTTCGGTTTAAAAATAACCGCCCTGCGTCTTCGTAGCGCGTATAGCTAGGACGTGGAGTGCACGAGTGCCGAAGCGCCGTGGAACACAGTCGTTGCGTGCCCACTTGTCCGACTGGCAATCCGCGCGTTGGGACTGGGCGGGCGGCCGGCTTAGCCTGGCCGGCGCGTCACTCCACATGCGTCACGGTACGTACGTAGGAGGACCGATCGGACCGACGGCTCCCAATGCCGCGCACGTACGCGCTTCGGCTGGAAGCGTATCCGATCCGGCACGCGCGGGCGCGGCGCGGTTGGACAAAAAGCCACGAAACGCAACGCCACGCAAGCTCGCCGGACGTGCCCGGCCGCGGCACGACACGTCCAAGACTAGCGGCGCGCCCGGTGGGCGTGAAACGCTGCGGCGGCGACTTCACCACCCTGCCGCGGGTGTCCCACCACCACCACCGGGACAGGCGGGCGGGCAGCCGCGGTTGCTTTTACCGCGCCGTATGAGCGCGCGCGCAGCCTGCCTGCACGTGCAGCTGGTCTGCGCGGGCGCGGCGGCTCTCACCTACGCCGCGTAGCACGCACTGGACGCGGCTCGGCTCTCGTCGTCCCATCGATGGCCGTACAGGAAGCCTTGAACAACGTACTATCCAGTATCCTCTGCATGGGAACGCGCGCTCACCATGATCAATCCGCGACCAGAGACTGGCCTTTTCTTCTGGTCCAACGCGATGTACGTCACTCACCCTATTTAATATTACCACACATCACTACTGCTACTAGTGGGCGCTCTTCCAGTGCAAACGAACATGCGCGCGTGTAGTGTGTACACAGTAGGAGACGGAGTACTATACTAGTAGTCCCGGTCGACAAGTTGACGTTTTGAACAAACAAAATAACGAGCTATAGCACATGAATGCGTGTTCGTTCTGCCGTGTATGGCGCTCCATGTCGAGGCTAGCAGGTTACTGCCTCCGTTTTCAAATAATTAATGGCCTGTTTGGTTGGAGGGAATTGATGGAAGAGAATGGGAATTGAGAGAGATGGGTTATAAAATCCTTTGATTGGTTGGTGGGAATTTACAACTTAGCGTAGAAATTCAATTCCTGCCTTGCAGGAATTGAAGTCTCGCTTAAATAATAACGATGCCATAAAAGCGTTGGTTTTACCGTTAAACTTTTGCTCAATCATAATTTTAAAGTACCCTAGGTTGTATAATATACCTCCAGTCACCATGTCACTGTGGTTGAGATTTGTAACCATAGGTAGAGCAGAATTACCGAACACTTTGAGGAGAAATCGAAACAATATGAGAACAGATGCTAAAAGAGTATGAAGGAATTCAACTAAAGGATGAGGAAGATAGTATTACTTGAATGCTAACTTCCAATGGTCATTTTTCTGTGAAATCCTTTTATTTAGCTTTGCGAGTGAGGGAGTTGATTTCCTTCGTAAGTATCTTTGGAACACAAAAATCTCTCTGGAAATAAAGGAGTTTATTTGGTTGATTATAAAAAACATTTTGACCAAGGACAATCTAAAGAAATGAGTATGGAATGGGTCAACTAATTGTCATTTTTGTGATACTAAGGACACTATAAATCATTCGTTCCTGGTATGTCCAATGGCTAGATTTATTTAAAATGTGGTAAAATGTGTTTTTGGTTTACTAACATTCATACAGACATTGACCAATTATTTGATGTTTGGATGAAAAACTTTCATTATAAACTTAAAAAGCTGATCATGATTGGTGTTTTAGCTATCTTTAGGTTATATGGAAATTACGCAATGCAACTTGTTTTCATAATATATGCCTTCAGATTCCATCAGTTTTATCTACTTGATTTGTCATTGGTTGAATTTCTGGGCATGGTTACAGACAAAGGAGCTATCAAGTAGCTAGGGAGCAAGTTCTGGAGCTGATGGGAATTGAAAATTTTCAAACAAGGAGGCGATGGAGGTCATGGGGACAGAAGAATAAAGATCCAGTGGTAGAGATGTTTTTTAAGTCTGTCGCTGGATCTAGTATGATGGAGTGTAGTTTAGAATAGTAGTAGCCTAAATTGTAGCTCTTTAGATCTAGTCTGTGACAAATGACTCGTGCTATTCACGATCGTTATATCTTGTCGCAATATCCAAAGCTAGCTATGTCATATGATATTATAGAAGATACAACTATCCCAATGCATGGTATCATGGATTGTTTTAATCCCCACAAGATAATTAAATGCTAGATGTGTATGAGAGTATGAATTGTGGACCACTTAGATGATTCAAGTTTCAATGTTTATGATTTCGTGTCTAAGTGGTATCTTCCTCAAGATACAGATTTCTTCTCTCCTCTCTTAACTCTCTTGTCACATCATTAAAAATGTTTATGTGGCATGCATTAAATGAGTATGTTATCATGTACTGGGAATAGCCTTAGGAGTGGAGTTTAGATATTAATTCTAAGGTTTATTTCTTGTTTTCAGGGTCAATTTCTGATTCTAGGGGATTCTGGGTTATCTAATGTTTTGATTTTGTTTTTTGTTCTTGTATCAGCACTTGTGGATTCTAATAATAGAAACTGGGGCTTATGAGAAATAATAATAATTTCAAAAATATTTAGTTATGAAAGATGATAATCATATAGCTGGATTTGTCATGAAAGTGCTTTAATAATATTGCATATCTATAAGTTTACAAATTTATTACTAAAAAAATAAGAGTTCAAGTTTGAAAAGTATAATAAACTTTGTCGAATATTTGAAAACGGAGGAAATAATTACCCATGTTTTGTCAGCATACTGCCTTTGACCGCACATTGAGCAGGAGCTGTTTGGTTATTTTTAGGATCTAAAGACCCTATATGTCCGCGTTTACGCCGTGTTCTATATGGATTTTGTATGTACGAACTAGTATATTACAGTGACTGCGACAGGACACCCAACGGCTCATTCATGGTTTAGAATATTGGCTATAAGCCTACAACTATGATTTGGCAGCACGCCACCAAATTACTGACAAACTAGCCGTAACCACGACCAATCACATGGCTTAATTAACGCCTTAGCCACCTGTTGGTACGACAATTAACAAATCACATGAATGATCGATGATCACTAGATGAGTGCACCGTGATACGTTAACAACCCGTGTGACGTGTGAAATACTACATGACTTTGGATTGGGTCGGGTTCCAGAAAATCCACAAATAACTAACCATGTAACTAATCAAAGTCTATATAACAGAATAATCTTTAGCCATGCAACCAAGTTGCAACACCGGTCATGTCGCATCACCTCACGGTTAAAGCGAAATGTCAGTTATTATTATTATTATTTTGACTGCAATCAGTCAAAAAAGAGTTTTATTTTCTGGGGAAGCTTGACAAATTAAATCACTAGTTACCAACTTGATTACAAACGTACTCTAGATAATCTCCATACCATACGAAGTGACATGATAAGGCTCCAAAGACGCACCGTGCCTTACAATCTCATGCGCTAGAACATTACATTTGCTGTGACAAAAAAAAAACATCAACTTTATTAAAACCAGCTAACATAAGCCACTTTGTTTCTTTCAAAATAACTCTATTAATGCCAATATCTTCTTCTTGGCCGATCAAATATGTACACAAGCATAACGCATCGCTCTCCAGTATCATTTTTGGAATCTCCATATCAAGCCTAGTCTGCAATGCATTAAAGTTAAACGCCGCCGTAGCCTCAGCTTAATAAGCATAATGAAGAAACTGAAGATGGCCTGTTGCAACCATGACCACTTCGCTGCGAGAGTTTCGTAGCAAAGGCATACTCCTTCTGGTCACAAATAGTCACCATTTTGGATATCGATATGGTCCTCGATACTCAATTTTGGTTACTAATTTCTATTATAATATATTTTAAAAATCCAATAAAATTATAATATTATAAAAATATATTTCGAGACAAATCTATAAGTAAGATTTCTATACGTTAAATCTAAATATTTAAAAGGATATCGATAGCTGAACTTTCAAACTTTGACTGCGTGTATCTCGAATTGATAACTATTTGTGACGGAGGAGGAGTAGAATTCAAGTCTCGCAAGGGTACTCGAGATCCCATCGCTGTTACAAATTAAGAGGCCGCCAGGTGGATAGGAATAGCACGCCAGCTGTAACGAATGGACCCACCCTGGGAAGTAGACGTGGACAAGGATGCTGCTGACCGAGCGACCGGGACCCGGTCGTGGCTGCTTCCGTGTTTCTTCGAGGCGCACACGCGGGAAAAGCGTCGCCTCCACGCCCACCTCCCCGCCATTTTTAACCGGCTCGATCGACTCACTGCATTCGCAAACGCCAAACCACCCCAAAAAAAACCGGAGGCAGACGAGGGAGGAGGAGAGCTGCGCGGAGGCTGAGGAAGCGTGGTGGGAGCAGGAAAAGTCAAAGACCCGTAATCCTGAGCTCCTTCTCGCCACCTTCTTGGCTTCTTCTTCTGCTCCGCCTAGCTGTTCCCCTTCCCCTTAATTACGCCCACCGCCGCCGCCCCTTCTTCCTCGTCACCCACTGGTTGGCTCGCTGGTTGCTCACTGCCGGTCGCGAGGGCGAGGCTCTTGGGTTCTACCGATATCTGCAGGTGATTCATGCGCTCTTGCCGTGCGTTTTTCAGATCTGATCGAATTGGTGGTTCGTTTTTTTGGGTGGTTTCGCTTCCTTGGTTCCGTACTTCCGTTGTTGATTTGGTTTCTTGGGGGCACCTCAGAGAGTACAAGCCATCAACTCTTCGGGGTTCTTTAGGAATTCTGCTATGCTATGCTACGCTATGCTCTGCTCTGCTCTTCTGTTCTGTTCTTGTTTTTTCACTGCTAGTGAATCATGCCAAGTAGACGCCCAGGAAAATGCCTGTGTTAGGTTATTGCATCTACCGGTCTACTTCGGTTTTATGTTCTTGAGCTCTTTGGATTGGATTGGCCTGTTTTGGGAGTTTTTTTTTAGTGATCTCACCCTGTTCTGTTAGATTGAGTTTCATGGGTGTGCTTCTTTTTCGGATTCAGGGGAAAGAAAGGGGGAAACTTTCATTGCCTTTGTGATGTTTTATCTCATTTTTGGCAATGACTATCATGCTATGTCAGTTTCTCTAACCTCAAATCCAATTTGGTTCATAGAAACTACTAGTAGTAGTGCACTTGTGCCTGTGTGGAACGAAAATGCT